>CM038675.1:768281644-768419144 GCA_021605145.1 Aegilops bicornis | reverse complement strand
ATGCTCTAAGAGAAACTCTAACGGGGCGACCCATTTCATCCGCGGGCGTCCGTTTGGGTCGGTGCAAACACAAAAGTCGGCCCAACGCGCCGACCCAAACGGACGCGCGTCTGCTTTTCGTCCGCGGGCGACCCATTCCCGGCGCATTTTTGAGCCGGATTTGCGTCAGTGCAGACACGCGATGGACGCGCGCGCGCTCGCCTTCTCCTCTCCCGGGCCCGCTGGTCAATGTTGCGTTGGCCTCCCCCATCCAACAGCAACCCTCACCCGCCTCCTTCGTCGCTGATGCTGCCGCCCATTTTTTTTCGGCGACTCTGCCAGCTGCCGGTGCCACAACATCCGCCCAGCAACGCCGCCAACTCCCGCTTGGCCTGCCACCGTTGTCTAACCGCCGAGGAGCCGATTGCTTCCCCCCGCTCCCCCACCACTCAGCCGCGACCGCGACCAAGAAGCCGCCTCGCCGCCCCGGCCAGATCCTCACCGGCACGCTCGTCAGACGCCGGCCCACTCGTCGGACGCCGGCAGGGCAGCTAGCTGGTCCATGCGCGCCGCGACTCCCTTCACAGGCCGTCTCCTTCATCGACACTTGCAAGCTGTTTGACAGTTTGCCAAGGTACAAAATGGACTCCGCCGATGAGTTCTTTTTTCACAATTTCCTTTGCGACTCTGACAATTCGTCGTCCGATGATGAGGAGGAGATATTGGCTGCCGTGTTGGTCCATCACCACCTCAACACCCAGCGGCCGTTGTTCCGTGGCTCCATTCCGGCGTTGAATCGCAACCAAGAGAGCGGACATTTACTTCTTTGGAAGGACTACTTTGATACAACAAATCCGTTGTTCAAACATCAAAAATTCCACCGCCGTTTTCGTATGAGTAGGCATCTTTTCAACCGTATTAGAGAGGGGGTGGTCGGCTATGATGACTATTTCGAGTGCAAAGAGGATGCCGTTGGCAAGATTTGGTTTCTCCTCTTATCAGAAATGCACTGCCACCATCCGAATGCTTGCATACGGAGTGCCCAGTGATCTCATTGACGAGTACGTCCGTATGAACGAGTCTACATGCCTAGAGTCCCTGTATAAGTTCTGCAAGGCTGTTATTGTTTTCTTTGGTCCTGAGTACTTGAGAGAGACGACTCCTGAAGATACAGCCTACTTGTTGACGATGAATGCCAACAGGGGCTTCCCAGTGATGCTTGGCAGCATAGACTGCATGCACTGGGAGTGGAAGAACTGCCCTTCTGCTTGGCAAGGGTAGTATAAGGTGTTGGGGAACGTAGTAATTTCAAAAAATTTCCTACGCACACACAAGATCATGGTGATGCATACCAACGGGAGGGGAGAGTGTTGTCTACGTACCCTCGTAAACCGTAAGCGGAAGCGTTATGACAACGCGGTTGATGTGATAAATGCGTCTTCACGATCGACCGATCCTAGTACCGAAAGTACGACACCTCTGCAATCTACACATGTTCGGCTCGGTGACATCCCACGAACTCACGATCCAGCAGAGTGTCGAGGGAGAGCTTCGTCAGCACGACGGCGTGATGACGGTGATGATGAAGCTACTGGCGCTGGGCTTCGCCTAAGCACTGCAACGATATGACCGAGGTGGATTATGGTGGAGGGGGGCACTGCACACGGCTAAGAACAATGTCTGTTGTGTGTTCTAGGGTGCTCTCCTGCCCCCGTATATAAAGGAGCAAGGGGGTGGCCGGCCGGCCCTTGGGGCGCGCCAAAGAGAGGGGGAGTCCTCCTCCTAGTAGAAGTAGGACTCCCCCTTTCCTAGTCCAACTAGGAAGGGTGAAGGGGGAAGGAAGAAGAGGGAGAGAGGGAGGAAAGAGTGGGTGCTGCCACCCCTCCTTGTCCAATTCGGACTCCCATGGGGGGAGGAGGGGCGCGGCCAGCCCATGGCTCCCTCCTCTCTCTCTCACAAGGCCCATGTTGGCCCATTGGTTCCCCCGGGGGTTCCGATAACCCCCCGACACTCTGATAATTATCCGGTGAACCCCAGAACACTTCAGGTGTCCGAATATAGTCGTACAATATATCAATCTTTATGTGTCGACTGTTTAGAGACTCCTCGTCATGTTCGTGATCACATCCGGGACTCCGAACTATCTTCGGTACATCTGTCGTGGTTTTGTAACGGCAAATGTCCTAATGTGAGGACTTAGTCGTGGAGCCATCGCAACGTAGTTAGCTTAAAGGGGTTAAAAGCGGACAAAGGGCCAAAGGAGTTTATCTTTGGTTGGCCCCTTGCGGTGAAGGTTAACGCCTAATCCAGTTGTGGTGGAATTGCAAGGGTTTCGATAACCAGGGAGCGAATCCGCTTGACCTGACTCTCGAGTTGTTGTTTGTTGTCCCTAAACCGCCGCTGGGTCGTCCCTTTATATGCACAGGTTTACGCCAGGCGGTTTACAGAATCCAGGCCGGCTCATAAACGTGTCCGGCTCGGTTTCTACTCCTTCCTTAGCTTACGACACCAGTTACATATCATATGACGGTTTATGTCTATGGGCCCTAATCCGCCCTTGGGCCCTGGGCCTTCGTGTAGATCTCCTCCGTAAAGCGCCATACTCCTTATCTTCATGGGCTTCAATATGAATAACTCATTATGGGTATAACCCGGCCCCTCCTGGCCGGTTTATACTTAGTGGTAATATCCCCAACAACATCAAAACACATAAACTCGTAATACCGATCGTCACTGAACGTTAAGCATGCGGACCCTACGGGTTCGAGAACTATGTAGACATGACCGAGACACGTCTCCGGTCAATAACCAATAGTGGAACCTGGATGTTCATATTGGCTCCCACATATTCTACGAAGATCTTTATCGGTCAAACCGCATGACAACAAACTCAAACCACATATTCCCTTTGTCATCGGTATGTTACTTGCTCGAGATTCGATCGTCGGTATCTCAATACCTAGTTCAATCTCGTTACCGGCAAGTCTGTTTACTCGTTCCGTAATGCATCATCCCGCAACTAACTCATTAGTTACATTGCTTGCAAGGCTTATAGTGATGTGCATTACCGAGAGGGCCCAGAGATACCTCTCCGACAATCGGAGTGACAAATCATAATCTCGATCTATGCCAACTCAACAAGTACCATCGGAGACACCTGCAGAGCACCTTTCTAATCACCCAGTTACGTTGCGATGTTTGGTAGCACACAAAGTGTTCCTCCGGTATTCAGGAGTTGCATAATCTCATATTCATAGGAACATGTGTAAGTCATGAAGAAAGCAATAGCAATATACTAAACGATCAAGTGCTAAGCTAACGGAATGGGTCAAGTCAATCACATCATTCTCTAATGATGTGATCTCGTTAATCAAATGACAACTTATGTCTATGGCTAGGAAACATAACCATCTTTGACTCAACGAGCTAGTCAAGTAGAGGCATACTAGTGACACTCTTTTGTCTATGTATTCACACATGTACTAAGTTTCAGGTTAATACAATTCTAGCATGAATAATAAACATTTATCATGATATAAGGAAATATAAATAACAACTTTATTATTGCCTCTAGGGCATATTTCCTTTAGTCTCCCACTTGCACTAGAGTCAATAATCTAGATTACATAGTAATGATTCTAACACCCATGAACTCTTGGTGTTGATCATGTTTTTCTCGTGAGAGAGGCTTAGTCAACGGGTCAGCAACATTCAGATACGTATGTATCTTGCTAATCTCTATGCCTACCACCTTGACTTGATCGCGGATGGGATTAAAGCGTCTCTTGATGTGCTTGGTTCTCTTGTGAAATCTGGATTCCTTTGCCAACGCAATTGCACCAGTATTGTCACAAAAGATTTTCATTGGACTCGATACACTAGGTGTGACACCTAGATCGAATATGAACTCCTTCATCCAGAATCCTTCATTTGCTGCTTCCGAAGCAGCTATGTACTCCGCTTTACACGTAGATACCGCCACGACGCTTTGCTTAGAACTGCACCTGGCCCGGCGGCTCCACCGTTCAATATAAATATGTATCCGGTTTGTGACTTAGAGTCATCCGGATCGATGTCAAAACTTACATCGGCGTAACCATTTACGACGAGCTCTTTGTCACCTCCATAAACGAGAAACATATCCTTAGTCCTTTTCAGGTATTTCGGGATGTTCTTGATCGCTGTCCAGTGATCCACTCCTGGATTACTTTGGTACCTCCCTGCTAAACTAATAGCAAGGCACACATCAGGTCTGGTACACAGCATTGCATACATGATAGAGCCTATGGCTGAAACATAGGGAACACCTATCATTTTCTCTCTATCTTCTTGTTGTGGTCGGGCATTGAGTCTGACTCAACTTCACACCTTGTAACACAGGCAAGAACCCTTTCTTTGCTTGATCCATTTTGAACTTCTTCAAAACTTTATCAAGGTATGTGCTTTGTGAAAGTCCAATTAGGCGTCTTGATCTATCTCTATAGATCTTGATGCCCAATATATAAGCAGCTTCACCGAGGTGTTTCATTGGAAAACTCTTGTTCAAGTATCCTTTTATGCTATCCAGAAATTCTATATCATTTCCAATCAACAATATGTCATCCACATATAATATTAGAAATGCTACAGAGCTCCCACTCACTTTCTTGTAAATACATGCTTCTCCAAAAGTCTGTATAAAACCATATGCTTTGATCACACTATCAAAACGTTTATTCCAACTCCGTGATGCATGCACCAGTCCATAAATGGATCGCTGGAGCTTGCGCACTTTGTTAGCACCTTTTGGATCAATAAAACCTTCAGGTTGCATCATATACAACTCTTCTTCCAGAAATCCATTTAGGAATGCAGTATTTACATCCATTTACCAAATTTCATAATCATAAAATGCAGCAATTGCTAACATGATTCAGACGAACTTAAGCATCGCTACGGGTGAGAAGGTCTCATCGTAGTCAACTCCTTGAACTTGTCGAAAACCTTTCGCAACAAGTCGATCTTGGTAGACAGTAACATTACCGTCAGCGTCAGTCTTCTTCTTAAAGATCCATTTATTCTCGATGGCTTGCCGATAATCGGGCAAGTCAACCAAAGTCCACACTTTGTTCTCATACATGGATCCCATCTCAAATTTCATGGCCTCAATCCATTTCGCAGAATCTGGGCTCATCATCGCTTCCTCATAGTTCGTAGGTTCGTCATCGTCAAGTAACATGACCTCCAGAACAGGATTACCGTACCACTCTGGTGCGGATCTTACTCTGGTTGACCTACGAGGTTCGTTAGTAACTTGATCTGAAGTTACATGATCATCTTCATTAGCTTCCTCACTAATTGGTGTAGGAGTCATAGGAACAGATTTATGAGATGAACTACTTCCCAATAAGGGAGCAGGTACAGTTACCTCATCAAGTTCTACTTTCCTCCCACTCACTTTTCGAGAGAAACTCCTTCTCTAGAAAGGATCCATTCATAGCAACGAATGTCTTGCCTTCGGAACTGTGATAGAAGGTGTACCCAACAGTCTCCTTTGGGTATCCCATTTGGGTTCGAGCTTATCAGGTTGAAGCTTTTTCACATAAGCATCGCAGCCCCAAACTTTAAGAAACGACAACTTGGTCTCCTTGCCAAACCACATTTCATAAGGTGTCGTCTCAACGGATTTAGATGTGCCATATTTAACGTGAATGCAGCCGTCTCTTAAGCATAACCCCAAAATGATAGCGGTAAATCAGTAAGAGACATCATAGATCGCACCATATCTAGTAAAGTACGATTACGATGTTCGGACACACCATTACGCTGTGGTGTTCCGGGTGGCATGAGTTGCAAAACTATTCCGCATTGTTTCAAATGAAGACCAAACTCATAACTCAAATATTCTCCTCCACGATCAGATCGTAGAAACTTAATTTTCTTGCTACGATGATTTTCCACTTCACTCTGAAATTCTTTGAACTTTTCAAATGTTTCAGACTTATGTTTCATCAAGTAGATATACCCATGTGAAGGTGAGAAAATAACGATACCCGCCGCAAGCCTCAACATTCATCGGACCACATACATCAGTATGTATGATTTCCAACAAATCTGTTGCTCGCTCCATTGTTCCGGATAACGGAGTTTTAGTCATCTTGCCCATAAGGCATGGTTCACAAGTACCAAGTGATTCATAATCAAGTGATTCCAAAAGTCCATCAGAATGGTGTTTCTTCATGCGCTTTACACCAATATTACCTAAACGGTAGTGCCACAAATATGTTGCACTATCATTATCAACTCTGCATCTTTTGGCTTCAATATTATGAATATGTGTGTCACTATTATCGAGATTCAACAAGAATAGACCACTCTTCAAGGGTGCATGACCATAAAAGATATTACTCATATAAACAGAACAACCATTATTCTCTGATTTAAATGAATAACCGTCTCGCATCAAACAAGATCCAAATATAATGTTCATGCTTAACGCTGGCACCAAATAACAATTATTCAGGTCTAATACTAATCCTGAAGGTAGATGTAGAGGTAGCGTGCCGACCGTGATCACATCGATTTTGGAACCATCTCCCACACGCATCGTCACCTCGTTCTTAGCCAAACTTCACTTTATCCGTAGTCCCTGTTTCGAGTTGCAAATATTAGCAACAGAACCAGTATCAAATACCCATGTGCTACTGTGTGCATTAGTAAGGCACACATCAATAACATGTATATCACATATACCTTTGTGCACCTTGCCATCCTTCTTATCCGCCAAATACTTGGGGTAGTTCCGCTTCCAGTGACCAGCCCCTTTGCAGTAGAAGCACTCAGTCTCAGGCTTAGGTCCAGACTTGGGCTTCTTCACTTAAGAAGCAACATGCTTGCCGTTCTTCTTGAAGTTCCCCTTCTTCCCTCTACCCTTTTTCTGGAAACTAGTGGTCTTGTTGACCATCAACACTTGATGCTCCTTCTTGATTTCTACCTCCACAGCCTTTAGCATTGCGAAGAGCTTGGGAATTGTCTTATCCATCCCTTGCATATTATAGTTCATCACGAAGCTCTTGTAGCTTGGTGGCAGTGATTGAAGAATTCTGTCAATGACACTATCATCAGAAGATTAACTCCCAGTTGAATCAAGTGATTGTTATACCCAGACCTTTTGAGTATATGCTCACTGACAGAACTATTCTCCTCCATCTTGCGGCTGTAGAAATTATTGGAGACTTCATTCTCTCAATCCGGGCATTTTCTTGAAATATTAACTGCAACTCTTGGAACATCTCATATGCTCCATGATGTCCAAAACGTCGTTGAAGTCCCTGTTCTAAGCCGTAAATCATGACACACTGAACTATCGAGTAGTCATCAGCTTTGCTCTGACAGACGTTCATAACATCTGGCGTTGCTCCTGCAGCGGGTTTGGCACCTAGATGTGCTTCCAGGACGTAATTCTTCTGTGCAGCAATGAGGATAATCCTCAAGTTACGGACCCAGTCCGTGTAGTTGCTACCATAATCCTTCAACTTAGCTTTCTCTAGGAATGCATTAAAATTCAATGGAACAATAGCACGAGCCATCTATCTACAACAACATAGACATGCAAAATACTATCAGGTACTAAGTTCATGATAAATTAAAGTTCAATTAATCAAATTATTTAAGAACTCCCACTTAGATAGACATCCCTCTAATCATCTAAGTGATCACGTGATCCAAAACAACTAAACCATGTCCGATCATCACGTGAGATGGAGTAGTTTTCAATGTTGAACATCACTATCACTACAAAAAAAGACACAACCGTGACATTTTGGGCCAAATGAAATTTTTTCTATCATATTTATGACACTTCTATGACGATAATTACGACAAAACCCGGTATCATCATAGATGTGGTGGGCTCCTACTTCTATGACAAAAAATCATGACAGGAAATGGTCTTTTCGTCTTGGGAAGGCCGGAGACGCAGCTGCATGACATTCTTTGGGTCGTCCATGACGGAAAAACCGTGGTAGAAGCGAGGGCGAGGAAAATATCGGGTTGTTCCGGTTCTGATGGGTGGTCGGGGCGGCGATGCTCGGAGGTTTGCGTGTTTTCTCATTACTGCGCCTGGCGTGGGTGCGAGGCATTGGGCTCTAACTGAACCCGAGCGAGCCGTTCGCCTACTGAACCCGAGCGATTGAACTGCAGGCTAGGTGTTAATGAACCCGAGCGACCGATCGATGGCTGTTAAATGAACCCGATCGAGCAATTCCTTCGCTACTGCTGCTAAATGAAGATGATCGATGCTGCCTCTGGATGAACAGTGAGCGTTGTTGGGCGAGTTTGGTTGAACAGTTCCCGTGGGGGTGGATGAACAGGACCCCGTGGTGTTGCCTCTGGATGAACAGGTCCCCGATCGATCGAGCCGGTTGGGACTGGATGAACATGACCTCGTGGAGGGCTGGATGAATAAGACGACCCCGTGGAGGGCTGGATGAATAGTAGACGGTGGAGGGCTGGATGAATAGTAGCCCGTGGAGGGGTGGTTGAACAGGAGCCCATGGAGAGGGCTGGTTGAACAGTAGCCGATGGAGTAGCGCGAGGTGGAGGCTGGATGAACAGGAGCCCGTGGATGAACAGTCGCAGGTGGAGGCTGGAGGAGGTCGATGGTGGATGAACAGTAGCCTGTGGAGGCTGTAGGGGGTCGACGGTGGAGATGAACAATATCCCGTGGAGTCCCGTTTTGCGGTACACCACACTCCTCCCGATGAACAGGGCCCCATTTCGACCGTAGCGCTCCAACACAAGTCCGTTTTCTCCATTTTGCGGTACGCCACAACCCTCCCGATCAACAGGATCCCGTTTCGACCGTAGGAGGTCCAACACAAGTCTGTTTCCTCCGTTTTGTGGTACGCCAGACCCCTCCCGATGAACAGGATGGCGTTTTGAACGTGGCCGGTCGAACACAAGGCTGTTTCCTCCGTTCTGCGGTACGCCAGGCCTCGATTCCATCGGTGTTTCCGTCCAAGCCCTCCCGGTGAACATGATGACGCATTCCGTTCTGACCCAGCCGGTTGGCTCCCCATGAACACGACGAGACGCTGTTTCTCCATTCCGACCCAGCCATGTACACGAGCCCTGCCGTACGTATGCGCGAGTAGGCGTTCGAGACCCCGCCCGTATGTACGTACGTGGTCGGATTTTCTTTCTTGCACACTGGCCGCTATACGTACGTGTACATGCTACATGTGTGCCTCTACTATGACACGTGTTGATAACCCACAAGTATAGGGGATCGCAACAGTTTTCGAGGGTAGAGTATTTAACCCAAACTTATTGATTCGACACAAGGGGAGCCAAAGGATATTCTCAAGTATTAGCAGCTGAGTTGTCAATTCAACCACACCTGGAAAGTTAGTATCTGCAGCAAAGTGTTTAGTAGCAAAGTAATATGATAGTGGTGGTAACGGTAGCAAAAGAGTAGTGCAAGCAATAGTAAATATTTTTGGTATTTTGTAGTGATTGTAACAGTAGCAGTGGGAAAGTAAATAAGTGAGAACCAGTATATGGAAAGCTCATAGGGACTGGATCAGTGATGGATAATTATGCCGGATGCGGTTCATCATGTAACACTCATAACATAGGGTGACGCAGAACTAGCTCCAATTCATCAATGTAATGTAGGCATGTATTCCGAATATAGTCATACGTGCTTATGGAAAAGAACTTGCATGACATCTTTTGTCCTACCCTCCCGTGGCAGCGGGGTCCTAATGGAAACTAAGGGATATTAAGGCCTCCTTTTAATAGAGAACCATTACAAAGTATTAGCACATAGTGAATACATGAACTCCTCAAACTATGGTCATCACCGGGAGTGGTCCCGATTATTGTCACTTCGGGGTTGCCGGATCATAACACATAGTAGGTGACTATAGACTTGCAAGATAGGATCAAGAACTCACATATATTCATGAAAACATAATAGGTTCAGATCTGAAATCATGGCACTCGGTCCCTAGTGACAAGCATTAAGCATAGCAAAGTCATAGCAACATCAATCTCAGAACTTAGTGGATACTAGGGATCAAACCCTAACAAAACTAACTCAATTACATGATAAATCTCATCCAACCCATCACCGTCCAGCAAGCCTACGATGGAATTACTCACGCACATCGGTGGGCATCATGAAATTGGTGATGGAGGATGGTTGATGATGACGACGGCGATGAATCCCCCTCTCCGGAGCCCCGAACGGACTCCAGATCAGCCCTACCGAGAGGTTTTAGGGCTTGGCGGCGGCTCCGTATCGTAAAACGCGATGACTTCTTCTCTCTGAATTTTTCTCCCCGAAAGCCAATATATAGAGTTGGAATTGGAGTCGGAAGGTGTCCAGGGGGCCCACAAGGTAGAGGCGGCGCCCGATGAGGCGCCCCCACCCTCGTGGCAGGGTGTGGGCCCCCTGGTCTTCATCTTTGGCGAGGATTTTTTATTATTTTTTATAAGACATCCCGTGGAGTTTCAGGTCATTCCGAGAACTTTTGTTTTCTGCACATAAAACCACATCATGGCAATTCTGCTGAAAATTGTGTCAGTCCGGGTTAGTTCCATTCAAATCATACAAGTTAGAGTCCAAAACAAGGGCAAAAGTGTTTGGAAAAGTAGATACGACGGAGACGTATCAACTCCCCCAAGCTTAAACCCTTGCTTGTCCTCAAGCAATTCAGTAGATAAACTGAAAGAGAAAAATAAAACTTATACAAACTCTGTTTGCTCTTGTTGTTGTAACTATGTCAAGCCAGCATTCAGGTTTTCAGCAAAGATCATTGAGGGAGTCCTGGATTAGGGGGTATCCGGACAGCCGGACTGTGTACAACGTCCGGACTATTGAAGCGTGAAGATACAAGATTCAAGACTTCGGCCCGTGTCCGGATGGGACTTTCCTTGGTGTAGAAGGCAAGCTTGGCGATCCGGATATTATATTTCCTTCCTTGTAACCGACTCCATGTAAACCCTAGCCCTCTCCGATGCCTATATAAACTGGAGAGGTTGGTCCTTAGAAGGACGATCACAATTACATTCATACCATCATAGGCTAGCTCCTAGGGTTTAGCCTCTACGATCTCGTGGTAGATCTACTCTTGTACTACCCGTATCATCAATATTAATCAAGCAGGAAGTAGGGTTTTACCTCTCGAGGGCCCGAACCTGGGTAAACATCTGTGTCCCTTACTTGTTGTTACCATCAGCCTTGACGCACAGATCGGGACCCCCTACCCGAGATCCGCCGGTTTTGACACCGACATTGGTGCTTTCATTGAGAGTTCACGTGTGTCGTCATTGCTCTTTGGGCTCGATGGCTCCTTCAACCGTCGCCAATAACGCGATAGGACAGTCCACGACGAGCATGGCTTAGACCTGCTGTCGGACAAAGCTTCAGTGTCACCCCCGCATTAGCCTCAGACCTAAATCCGGAGCAGGCTGTGTTGCCTAAGGACAGAGGGCTGGACCCCGCCCCGCAGGTCGCGCACTCATTAGCGTTGGAGCCAAACATGGGCCTTACCTCGGTGGTGGCCTATTACTCCGGACCCCCAGATTCGTATCCGGATGTTGAGTCCGGTCCGCGCACTCCCGAGCCGGTCGAGCCAGGTTGGGCTCCGGTAATGGGGTTCACCGCCGCGGACATTTTTCGGCACTCGCCCTTTGGCGACATCTTTGAACTCGTTGAAAACTCTCTCTTTGACAGAAATTTCTGGGCCAAACTATGTCCGGTTCGAGTGGGAAGCAGGCGATGAAGAAATTCGTTGCCCACCCACCACCCACTTCATAGCCACGGTCGATGATTTAACCGACGTGCCTGACTTCGACTCCGAAGACATTGACGGTATGGACAACGATGCAGGAAAAGATGCGGAATCTACGGGGCGCCGGACTCCCCCGTCATCACATGACATATACATGGTGGATACGACCAAAGAGGACAAAGGAGACAATCCGGACGATAAAAGCCCCGGACAAAAGCCAAAACGACGGCGCAGACGCCGTTCTACGTCCAGCAACAGTAAAAATAGTGAAAAGAGCGCCAGAAGGATCGATACTACAACCAACTCCGAAGGCAACAACGACCATACGGACCAAGCGATGGAGCAGGACGAACCAGGTCACCCTGAACACAGTTTGGAGCACACGCCCGAGGACAATGGTCCCGACGGACGAGGTCACCAAAATGAACCAGCACGGGAAAACTGTCCGGACAATGATGCAATCCCAGAAAAACACGTGGAACGAGATAACCTCCACAGAAAGCTTATGGCCACCGCAAGAAGTCTAAAGAAGCAGAAGTAGCAGCTCAAGGCCGCACAGGAAACGCTCAACCGCAGATGGAATAAAGTGCTAGACACTGAAGGAAGATACGGCGATGATCGCCATACAAAGAGCTATCCAAAACGCAATCTACTGCCGGAATTTGATGACGAAGCTGTACCACTTCATAACCACAACAAAGCGGCTACCGATTCACATGAACACCTGAATAAGAAAGCTGGAGTGGCCAGGTCCATTTATGGATCCAAAGGACGCACCCCGGCAAAGAACCACGGTCGCCAAAACGATTACGCCAATCGAATACCAGTCCGAAACATAGACCGGACACAACAACAGCCGATGACATGCCACACCACGTCCAGATACAGAGGGGCTGCTCACCCCCTGTGCTTTACCGATGAAGTACTGGACCATGAATTTCGACAGGGCTTAAAACCTGTGAACATAGAGGCATACGACGGAACGACAGACCCAGCGTTCTGGATCGAGGACTTTATCCTGCACATACATATGGCTCGTGGGGATGACCATCACGCCGTCAAATACCTCCCCCTCAAGCCAAAGGGACCAGATCGTCACTGGTTGAAAGGCCTCCCCGAAAATTCAATTGGGAGCTGGGAGGAACTCGAGGACGCTTTCAGGGCCAACTTTCAAGGGACCTATGTCCGGCCTCCGGATGCTGACGACTTAAGTTACATAGTCCAACAGCCCGGAGAATCCGCCCGTAAGTTTTGGAACAGATTCCTCACTAAAAAGAATCAAATTGTTGACTGTCCGGATGCCGAAGCCTTAGCGGCATTGAAACACCGCATCCGTGACGAGTGGCTCGCCAGACACCTTGGCCAGGAAAAACCAAGGACAATGGCAGCCCTAACAAGCCTTATGACCCGCTTTTGCGCGGGAGAAGATAGCTGGCTAGCCCGTAAAGGAACTAGCGACCCCAGCACATCCAAAATAAGGGATGGCAATGGGAAGCCACGGCGTCATAAAAACAAACGCCAAAACAATGAAGAGAGCCCGGATAACACGACGGTTAATGCCAGATTCAGGGGCTCTCGACCTAAGCAGCAAAACAAGCAATCTAAAGGCAGCAAAGAGGGACCGTCCGGTCTGAACAGAGTCCTAGATAGACTATGCCAAATTCATGGCACCCATGATAAACCTGCAAACCACACGCACAGAGAGTGCTGGGTCTTCAAGCAGGCCGGCAAATTAAATGTCGAACACAAGGAAAGGGAAACAACAAGTGAAGACGAGGATGAACCCCGCCAGCCGAACACTGAAGGACAGAAAAAATTCCCACCAGAGGTTAAAACAGTGAACATGATCCACGCGACTCACACATCCATGAGGAGGCACGAACACGTGCATAGAGACGCGATCGACATCGAGCCCATCATACTCACGCCTAACCACTGGATGCCTTATCCGATCACTTTCGGTAACTCGGATGACCGAACTAGTATTCAGCGCGGAGGATCAAAGGCCTTGGTGCTTGACCCAGTAATCGATGGATACCGTCTCACCCGCATCCTTATGGACGGCGGCAGCAGTCTCAATTTAATATATGAGGACACTCTCTGCAGGATGGGGATAGACCGATCCATAATTAACCAAAGCAACACCACCTTTGAAGGGGTGATACCAGGCGTTGAAGCCCACAGCAGGAGCTCCGTCGCACTGGAGGTAACATTCGGCTCGCCAGGCAACTCCAGAAGCGAAGAATTGCTCTTCGTCATCGCACCCTTCCAAAGCGACTATCACGCAGTGCTCGGAAGAACGGCCTTCGCACGCTTCAACGCATTGCCGCACTATGGCTACCTTACACTTAAGATGCCCGGTCCACGTGGCGCCATCACTGTTAGCGGACTAACAGAGCGCTCGTCACGCGTTGAGGAACACGCGACGGCCCTCACGTCCCGACTATAAGCGGCCTCCAACATAAGAAAACATGACTGGTCATTAAAGGCCACAGACTCGGCTAGACGAGTCCGGTCGCTCGGACAAAATCAAACCAGGGCACCGCATATATAATCCCATGGTCGACACCAGGGGCTATAAATATTTAACACAGTCCCACAGCTGGCTCAACCTTATGGGCAGGCCAACATCTTACACTTTTATTATCCGCCGCATACTTACATTGTACTCTTCTACGAGTTTTCCTTTTTCCACAGACAACTTTCGGGCGATACCCTTCCAGGATACGGCACAACGGAGATAAAGGCGCAGACGTGCAACAGGGCCCCGTTCAACAGGTTTATTTTTAGATTAAGCCCCTGTGTAAACCTTTTTATTGCCTCTTGTTGTCTAACCATCCCATGGGTTCCATACCCATAGAGGATCTGCCGTTTGGGCATCTCGCCACGACAAATTAACGCACGTACCTGGAAAAACAGGGTTTATAACGAATGGGCATTCTTGAGCCCATCGACTATTATAAAGTCCGAATACCCTCGGGAGTGTTTGGCATCACGAGTTTGGCCTTATATGCAGCAGCTCCGAATCATGTCTTTGGTCAAATGTTGGGTTTGCCCGACTCCTGGGTTCATCGCCTTACGTTCCGTTACTATCGGCTAAGGTGGCAAAAGGAGAACTACTGTGATTGTGCCCTGGTTATTCCGGACGAGCATCTCAGTAGAGAAAGCCGAAAACTGACTGTCATGATACAGCGAGAGACTGTTCAACCACTCGAAGACTTATCGGAACCTTTAGGATTCCTCCGCATTGACGAAGGACCATTGCCCGGGCATGTACACACGCGCCCATATTCGGATGCACGCGAAATGTACCAGGGGCTACATAGTAGCCCCAACATTAATTCCCATGGCTAAGCGAAAGTGTTACAACTATATAGTCCGGTTGCCTAGTTCGACGTGCGATCACCTCCTTCATGGACCAAGACGTTGGATCAAGTGTGATTATGCATATTTTTTGCGAACACCCCCGCATTGTTTGCACGGGGGCTGAAGCCAACGACTGCTATCTTTCGGATTACACATGCATATATATGTAAACGGCCGCACAGGGGACGCAACAAATACTTTCGGGCAAAAAGTATAAATATAGCCTTATAATCAAAATAATATTGTTCTTACAATAATCCGATTTATCACTCGAATAATACATTCTTCGAGCATTGCGCCTCTATGAGGCGGGCACCTTCTGTGACCTGCGCCAAGTAGTGCTCGGCCGGATATTGGCCCCCCGCCGGATCTTGGGTTGCTATAATATTGGACTCCATATCCGTCCAATAAGCTTTAACGCGGGCAAGAGCCATCCGTGCACCCTCTATGCACACCGACCTCTTCATGGCATTGATCCGAGGCATGGCCCCAAGGAATTGCTGCACCAAGCCAAAGTAACTGTCCGGCTTAAGCCCTTGAGGCCAAAGATGGTCTATCGTAGACCGCATTGCAAGACCGGACAGCCTGTGAAGCTCCACCACAGCAGCCATCTTTTCATTTAATGGCAGCGGGCGAGTGGGAGCATTGAATAGCGACCAGAAAAGCTTTTCCACTTCCTTATCCCCCTGACCCTCGAAGAACTTGGCAGCGTCAGCCATACTCTTCGCCAAATCACAGACGTCTGGCGTCCGCGAGGACTCCAGCGCCCATCCGGGGAGCATACTTGGTCAAAAACTTCGTCCGCAGCAAGTAGGAATCTCCAGTCACGATTTTACCGGCCTGTTGAAGCTCCTCCCGCGCACACCTGAGCTCGGTCCGTATTTCCTTGGTGGTATTGCGTGCCTTGTCTAGCTCGGCCAAGCTATCCTTATGCTCCCTTTTAAGGAGCTCATACCGGTCAGCGGCATTTTTTAACTCAATAGCCATTGCGGCCATCTTTTCTTTGCTTCGGCGATGAGCTGCTTGTTCGGCTCTCAGTTCCTCGGTCGCCTTTAGGGCAGCCGCATTGCTAACCCGAGCTTGTTCCTTGGCTTGAACAAGTTCTGCCCTTAGGGCCTCCACGGCAGCAGCACCATCTGCAGTCCGAACATATTACATTAACATCATGCCGCCTCCATATTTTCCTATACAAAGGAAGACGGAGCACATACCTTGTGACTTGTCTAGCCGCTCGTTCACCAGCGTGATATCAGCATCAATCGATCGAATCTGCCTGGTCAGTTCGAAGACTTCCACGGACTGGTCGGCGGCCGGACTCACAGGTACCTGCACAAATTTATAAGCGCAATCATTGATTTATGATCCCCGTTTGCCCCCTAGGGCGGGCAACCGAGTCTCGAGGGCTACTATCTATATGGAGCACACCTAACACGTGCCTCACAGCCAAAAACAGTGTATTTTTTGTTACATACCTCAAAGCCTCTGAGCAGACTTGCAAATGCTTCATTCAAACCGCTTGTAGAGGACGAGATCTTTTTGAGCACCTCGCTCATGAATGAGCGGTGCTCCTCTGAGAGCGCAGCTCGCTCCAGCAGGCCCGTCAGTATGTCCGGCCGGACATCAAACTGTGCTGGACCCTTCCCATCACCCCTCGCAGGAGCCAAATGCTCCGGGCTGAGGGGCTGACGCATTGGCTTCCGCCTTCGGTAGATCCGGACTCCTCCGTGACGACACCTCAGTGTCGCCTGCTTCATGAGCCGGAGAGGTGGGTGGGGTCTCGCTCTTTATCATCTCCGGAGGAAGATCCCCCGAAGACGAACTCTGTTGAGAAGGGCTGCTAGCCAGACTGCGAAAGATGAATCCTGGTTATTAATCTAGGAGGAACACAGTACCTTCGAATCAAAAATTAACTTAGAGCTCGGTGGAGGGCTGGCCCGTTGGTTGGCACGATGCGGTGAGGGTGCCCGTTGGGGCAGAGCCCCCTGGTGTTATCTTTTTCCCTGGTTTGGGCATCTCTGTCTCCGAGTCTACGGAACCGGCCCTCTTCTTCCCACGCGGGGAGGAGGCCTTAGCCTTTCCTTCCCGACTATCCTCCTTAGGGGAGGTAAAAATTCCCCCGGTTCAGATGTGTAGCGTGTGTGGTTCGGATTCTTCATCCTTCCCCTTGTCTTTCCCCGGGGGCATCCTGCTGAGTACTCGGTCGAGCATCTTGGCCATGGTGGGGGCGGGCGAGCCTTCGGAAGTGGCGCCGGACACCTAATTCTCTCCGGCTTGCTGAGCCATTCCTGGACGCGGACGATTTTCAGAATAAACCATCATAACAGATACAAAACACGGTGTCCAGTATCAAGTTTACTTACTTGGGTATCTAGGCGATTGCAGCTTAGGCCCGCATCCTCGGTGGTGTCCGGACACTTTACTTTCCGTCCGAACAATAGTTTGCACATCTCTTCGGGCTTTAGGCCGAAGAAGTGCTTGACGGTCCGCGGACCCTCCGGATTGAACTCCCACATCCAGAGAGGCCGGCGTTGGCATGGCAACATCCGTCGGATCAACATTACTTGCATTATGCTGACAAGATTAATGTCCCTTGCAAGAAGCTCCCGGATGCGATTCTGCAGTACTGGTATATCACCAGCGGGTCCCCAATTCCGCCCTACGTCTGTCCAAGACGCCAACTGTGACGGAGGGCCCGAACGAAACTCGGGGGCGGCCACCCACTTTGTGCCCCTAGGAGCCGTGACATAAAACCACCTCCGCTGCCATACATCGGATACTTCTGGGAAAGAACCCTCTGGCCATGGGGCATCGTCGTTCCTGCTTATTACGGCACCCCCGCACTCCACATGTGTCCCCTCGATCATCTTCGGCGTCACATTGAAGGTCTTGAGCCATAAGCCGAAGTGTGGGGCGACATGGAGAAAAGCCTCGCACACGATAATAAACGACGAGATATGGAGGATAGCGTTGGGAGCCAGATCGTGAAAATCCAACCCATAATAGAACATGAGCCCCCTCACGAAGGGATCAAGGGTGAAACCCAGACCGCGGAGGAAGTGTGGGACGAAAACGACGCACTCATTGGGCTCTGGCGTAGGGATGACCTGCCCTGGAGCGGGGAGCCTGTGCTGGATATCCGCGGTTAGGTATCCGACCTCCCTAAGCTTCAAGAATGTCCTCTCTCCTCGATCGAGGAGGCGACCCACCGGCCTTGAGGATCAGATCCGGTCATACTGGCGGATTCCGGGGGGTGGAGCTTAGGTTTTGGGTGTTAGAACTCGAGGTGCGAGAAGGCGCGGTGAAGGTGAAGAAAGAGGCGTAGGTCTCGACCCCCTTATAAAGAGGGCGAATATCAAGAGTCCCCAGTGTGACCGTTTGAGGCTTATCTAAAAACACACGGGGTAATACCGACGGCCGTCATGGGGTCACGCACGCTCATATTGATGGAAAATCTCGTAATAAAAGGGACACGATCTCTTCCTCGGCGGGACGTGCCAATAAAACTGCCTCGTAACGCGAGTCGTTGTGGGGACGGAGACGTCGGTTCACATTGGACTGAGCCATGATACAAGGGCACGACGCATGAAGATTGCCAGCAAATCAGATCTATACCATACGAAGATCATCCTGCGGATCCGGACACGGTTTAAGTGTTCGAAAATTACTTTGGAGTATTCGGAGAAGGAACCCGCCTTGCAATGACGAAGACAATACTGCGCGCCGGACTCATCGTCATTGAAGCCTGGTTCGAGAGGCTCTTGAGGAGTCCTGGATTAGGGGGTATCCGGACAGCCGGACTGTGTACAACGTCCGGACTATTGAAGCGTGAAGATACAAGACTCAAGACTTCGGCCCGTGTCCGGATGGGACTTTCTTGGCATAGAAGGCAAGCTTGGCGATCCGGATATTATATTTCCTTCCTTGTAACCGACTCCATGTAAACCCTAGCCCTCTCCGGTGCCTATATAAACCGGAGAGGTTGGTCCTTAGAAGGCCGATCACAGTTACATTCATACCATCATAGGCTAGCTCCTATGGTTTAGCCTCTACGATCTCTTGGTAGATCTACTCTTGTACTACCCATATCATCAATATTAATCAAGCAGTAAGTAGGGTTTTACCTCCATCGAGAGGGCCCGAACCTGGGTAAACATCTGTGTCCCTTACTTCTTGTTACCATCAGCCTTGACGCACAGATCGGGACCCCCTACCGAGATCCGCCGGTTTTGACACCGACAATCATAACTAACCACATTTGCAATAACTCCTAGGTCTCATGTTTACTCATATCAATAATATAATCAGCTAGCAAGCCATAATAATAAATCTCTGATGACAACACTTTCTCAAAATAATCATAATATGATATAACAAGATGGTATCTCGCTAGCCCTTTCTGAGACCGCAAAACATAAATGCAGAGCACCTTCAAAGATCAAGGACTGACTAGATAGTGTAATTCATGGTAAAAGAGATCCAATCATAGTCATACCCGATATAAATTAATAGTAATGAATGCAAATGATAGCTGTGCTCTCCAGCTAGTGCTTTTAATAAGAAGGTGATGACTCAACATAAAAGTAAATAGATAGGCCCTTCGCAGAGGGAAGCAGGGATTGGTAGAGGTGCCAGGGCTCGGTTTTGAAATAGAGATAAATTATATTTTGAGCGGCATAATTTCATTGTCAACATAACAACTAAGAGATGACGATATCTTCCATGCTAAACAAATTATAGGTGGTTCCCGAACAAAATGGTGAAGTTTATACTCCCCCTCCTCCACAAGCATCAATCCATGGCTTGCTCGAAACAACGAGTGCCTCCAATATTCAACGGGTCCCAGGGGGGTTTTTGTTTGCAATTATTTTGATTTAGTTTGCATAAAGCATGGGACTGGGCATCCCGGTGACCAGCCATTTTCTCGTGAGTGAGGAGCGGAGTCCACTCCTCTTGAGAATAACCCGCCTAACAAGGAAGATAAGGGCAGCCCTAGTTGATATATGAGCTATTCGAGCATGCAAAACCGAATGTTTATTTGAAGGTTTAGAGTTTGGCACATACAAATTTACTTGGAACGGCAGGTAGATACCGCATATAGGAAGGTATGGTGGACTCATATGGAATAACTTTGGGGTTTAAGGGATTGGATGCACAAGCAGTATTCCCGCTTAGTACAAGTGAAGGCTAGCAAAAGACTGGGAAGCGACCAACTAGAGAGCGACAACAGTCATGAACATGCATTAAAATTAGTAAACATTGAATACAAGCATGAGTAGGATATAATCCACCATGAACATAAATATCGTGAAGGCTATGTTGATTTGTTTCAACTACATGCGTGAACATGTGCCAAGTCAAGTCACTTAAATCATTCAAAGGAGGATGCCACCCCATCATACCACATCACAACCATTTTAATAGCATGTTGGCACGCAAGGTAAATCATTATAACTCATAGCTAATCAAGCATGACACGAGAAACTATGATCTCTAATTGTCATTGCAAAACATGTTTATTCATAATAAGCTGAATCAAGAACGATGAACTCATCATATTTACAAAAACAAAAGAGGTTGAGTTCATACCAGCTTTTCTCATCTTAGTCAGTCCGTCATATATCATCATAATTGCATTTCACTTGCACGACCGAACGGTGTGAATAATTATAAGAGTGCACGTGCATTGGACTAAGCTAGAATATGCGAGCATTCAATAAACAGGAGAAGACATGGCAATATGGGCTCTTGGTTAAATCAAAAATGATGCATATAAGAGCCACTACAACAATTTAATCATGGTCTTCTCCTACTGGCCCCGAAAGAAAAGAAAAGAAATAAAAACTATTTACACGGGAAAGCTCCCAACAAGCAAAAGAAGAACATGAAATATTTTTGGCTTTTATTTTTAATTATTACAGCAAAGAAAAAAACTACTACTAATTTTTTTTGTTTTTCTTAAGGTTTATCAAACACATAAGAAGAAAGTAGGAAAAAGAAAATAAACTACCATGGATATTACAGTGAAACAGTATGAGCACCGACATCTACTAATGAGTGTGTGGGAACATAAATGTAATGTCGATGAGAAATACGTACTCCCCCAAGCTTAGGCTTTTGGCCTAAGTTGGTCTATTGCCAGGGATAGCCTAGCGGATACCCGTAGGTGTAGCTGGGGTCATACTGCAATGCAGGATAGTTGGGATCATACTGTGAAGAAGGATAGTTGGGATCATACTGTGATGAGGAGGACTCTGACTGCCACTGGCTGGCAGCCGCCTGCGGATCCCAAGAATAAACAGACTGTCGTGGAGGCTCATCTTGTAGTTCCGGTTCCAGGGCTGGTGCAGGATTTCGATAGGCTTGAACGGCCGCCCACGGAATGAGGTGAAGACCTGCAGACAAGTTAAACAAAGAGGGAGCAGGCAAAGTAATAGTCTCAGGGTGATGTTTATCAAAGTACAATATATATTTAAGCTCCCCTTCTTTGCTCTTAACAAGAAAGTCATGCGCTAGCATACTCTTATAATCTAAATAAGCACTGGGCAACGATGTTTCTTCTTTCTCCAAATGTCTAATAGGTATGTCAAAATGTGCAGCTAGGCGCGAAGTATAAATACCTCCAAAGATGGGGCCTTTAGTACGGTTCAAACTTAACCGTCTAGCAATAATTCCGCCCATACTAACAGTGTTGTTGCGGTATAAACCAAGGAACAAAATGATAATATCAGGAACACTAAGGTTTCCACAGTTCCATGACCAATCAAGCAACGACTAGCAAATAAGGCAAAGTAGCGTAAAACAGGAAAATGTATGCTAGTAATTCTTGCATCAGAAACCTTCCTGGTTTCTCCCACAGTGATAGTGCTAATAAAAGCTTCTACTTCATTACGGTGTGGTTCATACAAGGTACCCTCAAAGGGTATTTTGCAAACCTTGCAAAATTCAGCTAATGGCATCTTCTTAACAACGTCATATAAATGAAACTCTACTGATGGAGGTGATTCCTTAGGGAAAAAGTAGAAGTTTTGCACAAAAGTATTTGTGAGTAAGAGATACTGATGATGTTGGTCGCGGAGGAAGTTGGTGAGGCCAGCATTCTCAATCAATAAATAAAAATCCTCATAAATTCCGGCTCTCCTCAAGAAGTCATCGGAAGGCCATTCACACGGCCGGACCTCCGCGGTGCGAGGCAAATTATATTTGGGCTTCTGTGCTTCTTCCTTTTGTTTTTCCTTCGAGCTTCGGCTCGACGAGCCCCTCAAAAGTCTCTTCATTGTTTTCTGAAATAATCTGAAATTTTTAGTAACTTCAAACAAAAGTGAACCAACTTCATTAAAATTGATAGCAACTACTCCTACTAGTGCCTAGAGCCTATATCAAGCATTAGAACTACTTGGAACCATATAAATTTGACATGCAAGCTCAAGAACATGGTCATCTATGCAGCACAAATTTGCAAAGAATAAAGCACTAGAACAAAAACTAATTGGACGAATGGAGGGGTCACATACCAAGGAACAATCTCCCCAAGCAGTTTTGTGAGAGGTGCTTTGAGCAAGGAGATCGAAAATCACAGCAAAAGTGGCTGGAACTCGTGCTTGAGTTGGTTTTTCGGGTTTGTGTGAGGCAGAGGAAGAAGATGGGTGTAGGGATAAGTGGAGTAGGGCCACCGTGGGCCCACGAGGCAGGTGGGCGTGCCCAGGGGGGTAGGGCGCGCCCTCCACCCTCGTGGCCAGGTGGCAGCTCCCCCCGCGGTGATTTTTGCACTATAAATCGTCAAATATTCCCAAAAAAATCATATTAAATTGGCATGGCATTTTGAGGACTTCTATTTTTGGGGTATTTTTGTATTGCACGGATAAGTCAGGAGGCAGACAGAAAAATTCCATTTTACTTTATTTCTACTAAATAACAGAAAATATAAAGAGGGTACAGAAGGTTGTGCTTCTAGTTTCCTCCATCTCATGCTCATCAAAAGGAATCCACTAACAAGGTTGATCAGGTCTTGTTAACAAACTCATTCCGACTAACATGGAACCGGAGAAATTACGAATGACACTAGGTTACCTCAACGGGGATATGGACATCCCCAATAATAAGTATATCATATTTCTTCTTGACAGTAGGGAGAGGAAATTCAAAACCTCCAAATATAATCGATGGAATTTTTCCGATAGAGTTGATACTATCAACTTGAGGTTGTTTCCTCGGAAAGTGTACCGTATGCTCGTTACCATTAACATGAAAAGTGACATTGCCTTTGTTGCAATCAATAACAGCCCCTGCAGTATTAAGGAAAGGTCTTCCAAGAATAATATACATACTATCATCCTCGGGAATATCAAGAATAACAAAGTCCGTTAAAATAGTAACGTTTGCAACCACAACAGGCACGTCCTCACAAATACCGACATGTATAGCAGTTGATTTATCAGCCATTTGCAAAGATATTTCAGTAGGTGTCAACTTATTCAAGTCAAGTCTACGATATGAAGAGAGAGGCATAACACTAACACCGGCTCCAAGATCACATAAAGCAGTTTTAACATAATTTCTCTTAATGGAGCATGGTATAGTAGGTACTCCTGGATCTCCAAGTTTCTTTGGTATTCCACCCTTAAAAGTATATTAGCAAGCATGGTGGAAATTTTAGCTTCCGGTATCTTTCTTTTATTTGTAACTATATCTTTCATATATTTAGCATAAGGATTCATTTTGAGCATATCAGTCGATCGCATACGCAAAAAGATGGGTCTAATCATTTGGGCAAAGCGCACAAAATCCTCATCATCCTTTTTCTTGGATGGTTTCGGAGGAAAAGGCATGGGTTTCTGAACCCATGGTTCTCTTTCTTTACCATGTTTCCTAGCAACGAAGTCTCTTTTATCATAATGTTGATTCTTTGATTGTGGTATCAAGATCAACAGCAGGTTCAACTTCTACATCATTATCATTACTAGGTTGAGCATCATCATGAACATCATCATTAATATTTTCACTAGGTTCATGTTCATTACCAGATTGTGTTTCAGCATCAGACATAGAGATATCATTTGGATTCTCAGGTGTTTCAGCAATAGGTTCACTAGAAGTTTGCAAAGTCCTATCATTTTTCTTTTTCTTCCTTTTAGAAGAACTAGGTACATCAATATTATTTCTCTGAGAATCTTGCTCGATTCTCTTAGGGTGGCCTTCAGGATACAAAGGTTCTTGAGTCATTCTACCAGTTCTAGTAGCCACTCTTACAGCATAATCATTTTTCTTACTATTCATTTCATCAAGCACTTCTTTTTGGGCTTTAAGTACTTGTTCTACTTGAGTGGTAACCATAGAAGCATGTTTGCTAACAAGTTTAAGTTCACCTCTAATATTAACCATATAATCACCCAAGCGTTTAATCATATAAGCATCTTGTTTTAATTGTCTACCAAAATAAGCATTAAAGTCATCTTGCTTAAACATAAAGTTATCAAACTCATCCAAGCACTGACTAGCAATTTTAGTAGGAGGGGCTTCAACTTTATCATATCTGTAGAGAGAATTTACCTTTACTACCTGTGTCGGGTTATCGAGATCAGGAGGTTCTTCAATAAGTAATGGATCAATATCATAAGTTTCTTCAACAGGCGGTAGATTAAGACCGTGTATTTCTTTGATAGTAGGTAAATTCTTAACATCTTCAGCTTTAATACCTTTTTCTTTCATAGATTTCTTTGCCTGTTGCATATCTTCAGGACTGAGAAATAGAACACCTCTCTTCTCCAGGACTGAGGAATAGGCTCAGTAATTGGCTCTGGAGATAGCTCAGGGGCTGGCTCGGGAGGTGCCCAATTATTTTCATTTGTCAACATATTATTCAATAGAATTTCAGCTTCATCGGGTGTTCTTTCCCTGAAAAGAGAACCAGCACAACTATCCAGGTAATCTCTGGAAGCATCGGTTAGTCCATTATCAAAGATATCAAGTATTTCAGGTTTCTTAAGAGGATGATCAGGCAAAGCATTAAGTAACTTGAGAAGCCTCCCCCAAGCTTGTGGGAGAATCTCTTCTTTAATTTGCACGAAGTTGTATATTTCCCTCAAAGCAGCTTGTGTCTTATGAGCAGGGAAATATTTAGCAGAGAAGTAGTAAATCATATCATGGGGACTACGTACACAACCAGGATCAAGAGAATTAAACCATATCTTAGCATCACCCTTTAATGAGAACGGAACTATTTTGAGTATATAAAAGTAGCGCAATCTCTCATCATTAGTAAACAGGGCAGCTATATCATTTAACTTAGTAAGATGTGCCACAATAGTTTCAGATTCATAGCCATAAAAAGGATCAGATTCGACCAAAGTAATTATATCCGGATCAATAGAAAATTCATAATCCTTATCGGGAACACAAATAGGTGAAGTAGCAAAAGCAGGGTCAGGTTTCATTTTGTCTCTAAGAGATTCTTTACTCCATTTAACTAGCCGCCTCTTAAGTTCATATCTATCTTTACAAGCAAAAATAGCTGCAGAAGATTCCATATCAAAAACATAACCCTCAGGAATAACAGGCATATTTTCATCATCACTTTCATCATCGTATTCAGATTCAATAATTTCTTTCTCTCCAGCCCTAGCAATTTGTTCATCTAGAAATTCGCCAAGGGGCACAATAGTATCAAGCATAGAAGTAGTTTCGTCATAAGTATCATGCATAGCAGAAGTGGCATCATCAATAACATGCGACATATCGGAATGAATAGCAGAAGCAGGTTTAGGTGTCGCCGCTTACTCATAATGTAAGGTGAATCAAGTGCAGAGCTAGATGGCAGTTCCTTACCTCCCCTCGTAGTTGAGGGATAAATCTTTGTCTTAGCGTCTTTCAAGTTCTTCATAGTGTCCAGCAGATATAAATCCCAAGTGACTCAAAGAATAGAGCTATGCTCACCGGCAACGGTGCCAGAAAAGGGTCTTCATAACCCACAAGTATAGGGGATCGCAACAGTTTTCGAGGGTAGAGTATTCAACCCAAATTTATTGATTCGACACAAGGGGAGCCAAAGAATATTCTCAAGTATTAGCAGCTGAGTTGTCAATTCAACCACACCGAAACTTAGTATCTGCAGCAAAGTGTTTAGTAGCAAAGTAATATGATAGTGGTGGTAACTTGGTAGCAAAAGAGTAGTGCAAGCAATAGTAAATATTTTTGGTATTTTGTAGTGATTATATGATGGCAATGAGGAAAGTAAATAAGCGAGAACCAGTATATGGAAAGCTCGTAGGCACCGGATCAGTGATGTATAATTATGTCGGATGCGGTTCATCATGTAACAGTCATAACATAGTGTGACACAGAACTAGCTCCAATTCATCCATGTAATGTAGGCATGTATTCCGAATATAGTCATACGTGCTTATGGAAAAGAACTTGCATGACATATTTTGTCCTACCCTCCCGTGGCAGCGGGGTCCTAATGCAAACTAAGGGATATTAAGGCCTCCCTTTAATAGAGAACCGGAACAAAGCATTAGCACATAGTGAATACATGAACTCCTCAAACTACGGTCATCACCGGGAGTGGTCCTGATTATTGTCACTTCGGGGTTGCCGGATCATAACACATAGTAGGTTACTATATACTTGCAAGATAGGATCAAGAACTCACATATATTCATGAAAACATAATAGGTTCAGATCTGAAATCATGGCACTCGGGCCCTAGTGACAAGCATTAAGCATAGCAAAGTCATAGCAACATCAATCTCGTAACATAGTGGATACTAGGGATCAAACCCTAACAAAATTAACTCGATTACATGATACATCTCATCCAACCCATCACCGTCCAGCAAGCCTACGATGGAATTACTCACGCACGGCGGTGAGCATCATGAAATTGGTGATGGAGGCTGGTTGATGATGACGACGGCGACGAATCCCCCTCTCCGGAGCCCCGAACGGACTCCAGATCGGCCCTCCCGAGAGGTTTTAGGGCTTGGCGGCGGCTCCGTATCGTAAAACATGATGATTTCTTCTCTCTGATTTTTTTTCTTGCCGAAAGCCAATATATAGAGTTGGAGTTGGCGTCGGAAGGTGTCCAGGGGGGCCACGAGGTAGGGGGGCGCGCCCAAGAGGGGGGGCGCCCCCACCCTCATGGACAAGGTGCGGGCCCCCTGGTCTTCATCTTTGGCGAGGATTTTTTATTGTTTCTTATAAGACATCCCGTGGAGTTTCAGGTCATTCCGAGAACTTTTGTTTTCTGCACATAAAACAACATCATGGCAATTCCGCTGAAAACAGCGTCAGTCTGGGTTAGTTCCATTCAAATCATACAAGTTAGAGTCCAAAACAAGGGCAAACGTGTTTGGAAAAGTAGATACGATGGAGACGTATCACGTGCGCGCTCTACATTGACCAGTATGTACGTACACGTTCGCGACCAGAATGAGTGTAGCTGGTGGGTCCCAGAAGTCAGGGGTTAAATGTTTTTTTTTTGCAAAATACGGTGGCCCGTCCGGTGGGTCCCCGCTGTCAGGTGCAAGAATAATTATTTTGCGCGTAATAAGGAGGCACTTCCTTGCGGGTGTCGTGGACCTAGCTGTCAGCCTCTCCACGTACAGTACTCTTCCGATGGAAGTCGGTTCGTTGACCACATTGACCATGCCGCGCCGAGAGCACCAAGGCGGTGGACGACGGCGAGGCCTAGGAAGGGGACGACGCGGAGCCGGGGAAGACGCGACAGTGGATGCCCACGCGGAGAGGACTACGAGGGTTCACTGGTTCGGCTGTGGTGTGATGCTGCCGTCGCCGCAGAATAACAGGGGGTGTCGGTGAGTAGAGGGATGGCCTGGCCAGCGGTGGGAGTAGTAGGGGGCGGTGAGGCCTCCACGGCATCGCAGCCGGCCACGGGAGGCAGGAGCACGAGGCACGACCGGCGCTGGTTTGGGCGGCTGGAGCAAGAAGACCAAAGGTTGAAGAAGTACTACGGCCGTTAGATGGACATTGTCGGTGTCAAAACCGGTGGATCTCGGGTAGGGGTCCCGAACTGTGCGTCTAGGCGGATGGTAACAGGAGACAAGGGACACGATGTTTTTACCCAGGTTCGGGCCCTCTCGATGGATGTAATACCCTACTCCTGCTTGATTAATATTGATGATATGGGTAGTACAAGAGTAGATCTACCACGAGATCAAGGAGGCTAAACCCTAGAAGCTAGCCTATGGTATGATTGTTGTTCGTCCTACGGACTAAAACCCTCCGGTTTATATAGACACCAGACAGGTTAGGGTTACACAGAGTCAGTTACAATAGTAGGAGATCTACATATCCGTATCGCCAAGCTTGCCTTCCACGCCAAGGAAAGTCCCATCCGGACACGGGACGAAGTCTTCAATCTTGTATCTTCATAGTCTAGGAGTCCGCCAAAGATGATAGTTCGCTATCCGGACACCCCCGATCCAGGACTCCTCAAGAGTCTCTGAACCAGACTTCAATGACGACGAGTCCGGCGCGCATATTGTCTTCGGCATTGCAAGGCGGGTCCCTCCTTCGAATTCTTCATAGAAGGTTGTGAACACAAGGATAGTGTCCGGCTCTGCAAAACAAGTTCCACATACTACCGTAAAGAGAATAACTTTTGCACAGGTCTGCTGACGTATTCCGCGGCGTGACATCACACCACGGCCAGGCCTTTATATGAATCGTTTTTTACTGTTCCAGCTCAGCGCGTTTAGCGAGGCGGTTCCCCGGCACGTCTTATCAAAGCATAGATCGTGCCCCCTTATTCCGGGATTCTCATCAATACGGACGTGGGTAACCCACCCGCGCCCGTTGGCACGCCTCCTCTATCGAACGCGAGTCCTAATCGACCACGGGGAGGGCTCTTGGTATTCAACCTCTTTATAATGAGACCAAGGCCCTCTTCTTTTTTACACCCTCCATCGAGTTCGCCTCGCGCTTCGAATTCTAACACCCAAAGCTTCAGATTTAGGCGCTTCAGACCTTCGACGATGTCCGGCTCCGACCAGCACAGCCGATGGATGGCTTCTTCCGTCACAGAAGAAGATGTGCTAAAGCTGCGAGACGCCAGGTATCTAACCGGCGAGATTTCGCATAGGCTGCCTGCTCCAGGGTAGATCATTCCCACTCCCGAGCCCAGCGAGAGCGTGGTGTTCGTGTCACACTTCCTTCGGGGTTTAGGCTTCCCGACGGATCCCTTTGTGCGGGGGCTCATGTTTTATTATGGGCTGGATTTCCATGACTTGTATCCGGAGTCCATCCTCCATATCTCGTCATTCATTGTCGTATGCGAGGCCTTCCTCCATATTACCCCTCACTTTGGATTGTGGCTCAAGACCTTCAAGGTGGAGCCGAAGATGATCGAGGGGCAACAAGCAGAGTGCGGAGGGGCGGTCATAAGCAAGTGCGCTGATGCTCCGTGGCCCGAGGGATCTTTTCAAGAGGAGCTTGGCTTGTGGCAACGGGAGTGGTTTTATTTCACCGCTCCCAGGGGCACCAAATGGGTGGCGCTTCCCGCCTTCCGCTCAGGTCCACCACAGCGGCTGGCGTCATGGGTCAACAAGGGGCTCGACTGGGGGCCGTCCAAGGACGTTCCTCTATTGCAGGGCCGTATTCGAGACCTCCAAGAAAGAGAGATCAATCTGGCCGCAGTGGCGCAGGTTATGTTGATTCGGCGCCTTCTGCCCTGGAAAAGTCGCCCCCTCCGTCTATGGGAATTCAATCCAGAGGGACCACGAGCTCTCCATCATTTTATGGGTACGACACCCGTGGAGATGTATAAACTGTTCTTCGGATCACAAGAGAAGTGTCCGGACCTGACTGAGGACGCAGGACTAAGCTGCAATCGCCCAGATACTCAAGTAAGTAGTCCTGTAACCGGACAGGCTGTTCATTCATTTATCATATATATATATATATATATATATATATATATATATATATATATATATATATATATATATATATATATGCCCTTTAAAGGAGCTGTTTCTTGAACAGGAGTGGATAGCCAAGGCAAAGTTAATAAGGTGTCCGGCTCCCCTCCCAGAGACCACGCCGGATCCCATGTTGACCAAGATGTTGAAGGCCGCGCCTTTTAAAGAAGGCGAAGGGGAGCAGGAAGCAACTGCCTCCACGAAGGAGGCTTCCGAGGAAGGAGGGATCAAAATCCCACCCTCCAAGGAGAGAAGAGGACCGCTTGAAGATCCGGAGGTCAAGGCCTCAAAGAGGGGAAAGAAATCTTCGTCAGAGAGTCCGGCGCTGGGAAGTAACCCAACCGCACTATTTCCCCAAGGGGATCAGCCCTCCAGCGAGCCGTAAGTAAAAAGAAGGGGTCTTGTAAATAAGGAACATCCCTGCATTTATTTCTGAAGAGAACCGAAATTGTACCTTGTAGTTCGGATCTCAGCCCTTCTCAGTGAGCTCGTCTTGAGGATCTTCTTCCGGAGATGATGGAGAGCGAACGCCTCCACCCTGTTGCACCTTCATGTGAGGCGAACGCCCCGAGGTGTCGTCGCGGAGGGTTTCCACTGAGTCCGGCGGGGCCGGAAGGTCCCAAGCGCCAATCGGGCGTGCGGTCGGAGGAGTGAAGGATCTGCTCGGGCGAGCGGCTATCTCAGAAGATCACCGTGCGCTAATGGGTACGGTGATTGAAAGAATTGCATCCGTGGAGAGCGGATTGCATGAAGCCGTCAGAAGCTTACTGACGGGGTTCGAGGTACGCAAAAATGATGTACCTTCTGACAGTTATGCATATAGAATGCGCCTTGTATAGATAGTAGCCCCTGAGACTCGGTATGTTGTCAAAATTGACAGCGTGCCGAGGATCATAATCTCAGTTATAACATATCGCCGCTCCTAAACAGGTGGCGGGGCGTCCGGTGGCCAGCCGGACTGATGAATTTGCCGAACTAAAGCGGCAGCTTGACGAGGCGGATGCGGACATCGCGCTGGTCAATAAACGGTTTGACGAGTCCCAAGGTATGTGACTTCTACACGGACACCTGGTAAGGGAGCTTGACGCCCATGCCTTACTACTTGTCTGCTTAATGCAGGTGGTGCCGCTGTTGTGGAGGAGCTGCGGGCGGAACTCGCCAGAGTGAAAGAGCAAGCCAGAAATAGTAATGCGGCCGCTTTAAGGGCGGCCGAAGAGCTAAAAGCCGAACAGGCTGCTCACTGTTGAAGCAAAGAGGAAATGGCCGATATGGCCATAAAGTTGAAGAATGCTACCGATCATGCGGGGTTCTTGAAAAGAACGTCAAGCGGAGCAAGAGGACCTGAAAAAGGCCACCGCCGAAGCCAAGGATGCCCGCTCCGCAATGAGAGCTGCAAAGGAGGAGCTGCGTCAGGCTGTGGATGTTGCTGCTGGAAAGCCTTTTCTGCTGCGGAGGAAGTTCACGGATCCGAACTATGCTCAGTTGGACAATTTGTGGAGTTCAAAGGATGCTTATCTGGATTTAGCAGCCTTGGAGTCACGGCCTTCGCAAAGGACAGGGATTGTGTTCGGCTCAATAGCCGTAGAGATCATAGCCCCCGAGGCGGTGTCCACCCACTTGTCCTCGGTCGGGGAATCCGGCTCCGGATTAAGGGTCGGAGCAGGCATCGGTGCGGCCTCCAGGGCACTGTTCGGCGGCAGAGCTAGATCATACCCATCGGGACAGTGCGGTGCGCTTGGTTGTGGCTCGAATCCGTCGAAGATCAAGTCTCCGCGGACATCGGCCGTATAGTTTAAGCTTCCAAATCTGACCTGATGGCCAGGGGCGTAGCTTTCGATCTGCTCCAGATGGCCAAGTGAATTGGCCCGCAGTGCAAAGCCGCCGAATACGAAGATCTGTCCGGGGAGAAAAGTCTCACCCTGGACTGCGTCGTTGTTGATGATCGAAGGAGCCATCGGGCCTATAGGTGACGCATACGGAGGAACTCTCAATGAAAGCACCAATGTCGGTGTCAAAACCGGCGGATCTCGGGTAGGGGGTCCCGAACTGTGCGTCTAGGCGGATGGTAACAGGAGACAAGGGACACGATGTTTCTACCCAGGTTCGGGCCCTCTCGATGGAGGTAATACCCTACTCACCTTGATTAATATTGATGATATGGGTAGTACAAGAGTAGATCTACCACGAGATCAAGGAGGCTAAACCCTAGAAGCTAGCCTATGGTATGATTGTTGTTCGTCCTAGGGACTAAAACCCTCCGGTTTATATAGACACCGGACAGGTTAGGGTTACACAGTCGGTTACAATAGTAGGAGATCTACATATCCAGACGCCAAGCTTGCCTTCCACGCCAAGGGAAGTCCCATCCGGACACGGGATGAAGTCTTCAATCTTGTATCTTCATAGTCTAGGAGTCCGGCCAAAGATGATAGTTTGGCTATCCGGACACCCCCCAGTCCAGGACTCCCTTAATAGCCCCTAAACCAGGCTTCAATGACAACGAGTCCGGCCAGCAGGTTGAAGTCTGATACTTGCGACCCTCTATCCTACTTTGGGCTGCAGAGCGTGGCGGCACATATCAGGGTATGGTGCATGCAGAGACGCACGGTACGCTGTGTACACACAGTTTTGCCTGATGAATGAAACTGCGCTGCCATCATGATCCTTGCTGTCGATTATCTCCTGGTTAATCGGATAATTCAGTCCGATAAATAGAGAGCGTGTACAAAGGCTACTTACCAACCTCCAATTAAATATTCCTGAAGGCCCAGAGAAGCTGGGATCCTGCTCAAAGACCTTGCAGTGACTGTGATTGTATTCCGCAAAACAACACGTCCGGTACGTGCGAATGATCATCAATCATTCGTCATCGTCTGATCGAGCCAGGAACCACCTGCAACTGCCATGTCGCTTTTCTTTGAAAGGTTCTGGGATTAGGAAGGGTAGGGACACCAGGCGGCCTACAACATCATATCAAGTTGGAGTCAAATAAAAAAGGGCTCTTGATGTAGTCAATCTTAAGAACAGCATGTTATGAGCATGAATATTTTTTCAGTAAATGGGGGTCCAGCCGTAGAAGGAGTCGACAACGTAAATGAAGCCCTTGTGTTCAATGACATCAGAGAACCATGGAGGATGTATGATCCTGCAATGGACGCGCAGATTTATCCACTTACCACAGTGACCTGTCAGATAGGCGAGACCGCGGTTGAAGAAGGCAATTAGCCTGAAGTCTTTATAATTTGCAGATCTTGTGGGCACTTGGCAGATTACAACCTTGAGCAAATCAAACTTGGTATCATGTTGGCTACTGTAAGATTCTGAGTATTCTGGGCCGCGGTGCCAAAGCAGTGCAATGTTAATCGAAGGAATGGGGATCAATCGCCGAGTGTAGACCTCCACGAGCATCCAGCTGCCGCGACCGTCGACGAGCACCATCCAAGACGTGTTCATGCCGACCCAGTACATATCGTTAATGTAGTTGAGGGTGACAGGATTCGGATCGCAGTCAAGGGGGTTGATGCTCGACACCCTACGATCGTTATGCTGCATGACACGCTGGTTTTGAAGATCAGGCGGCATCAGCAAGCAAGGAGCTGGCTTAAAAAGCTCTGGCCTGAGGGCTTTGAGTAAACGGTACAGCCCCAACGAGCACGCGGCGAGCGGCATGGTACTGAGATTGTCCACACGCGAAACAATGAGCTTGATTACCTCTGTGGGGAGCGAATTCCAGCCACTCTTTCGGCGGACGCTTCTCGGTTCTGCCATTGTTAGTGCTTGGGTTTCGGACGAGGGGGGAGGCGCCTTAGCGGGGATGGAAGATTGGACGAGGGGGGAGGCGCCTTAGCGGGGATGGAAGATTGGACGAGGGGGGGGGGAGGCGCCTTAGCGGGGATGGAAGAGCGGACAAAGATGGAGAAGCGAATATGTGCTACGGGAAGTGGACAGGTGATGATGACTACAGCACGCCGCTTGACTTACGAGACACATACTAGCAGTGTTGGGTCATATCGAAGTTAGACAACTTGCTTGAGTGATCACAGTACTTGTACTCCCTACAGTACCTACTACTATGACCTAACTTGCTTGAGTAGAGTAGTAGTGGAGTAGGACTCTGCTCTACTACTAGCACCGGAGGAGTAGTATATTCTAATCTAAAATAGTTACAAACTTCAATGCCCGAGCATGGAACGACTACGAACCACCATCCGTGCTAACTCCAATCCCCGGCAAACGTTCGCCAGGAGACATGGCAGTTGCAAACGCCCGCGACACAGTTACAGTACGTGTGTAAGGGTGGCGGTTTTGTCAAATACTATGGCTGAAAAACAGGCCACCGCCGGATGGAAATCTGATGGTTACGTGGGATTCGCCAGGATTGAGCTCGTGCCGAACAATCGCCAGATATCAGTACTAAAAAAAGGTCCCTACTGGCCCTTGGCGGAGAACATCAAGTACGAGGCGTGCTACCCGTTCACCATGCCGGAGTCGTTGGAGGATCACCGCCGCCTGCTAGTCTCGGAGGAGGACGGCAGTGTCTTCCTCTTGATCGTGGGCACCGGCGAGGCCCGCGCAGGCCGCTGCCCCGTCTCTGTAGTGTGCGTCAGGGGCGACGCCGCTGACGCTGACACTCACACGGGGCCGATGTACGGGTGCGTGCTCACTGTTACTACTCCTCCGAGGTACGTGGGCGGCGACATCGGCTCCATACTGCTCACTAGGACTGTGCAGAGCTGGGACCTTCCCGCCGATGTGCACATGGAAGACGCATGGTATGATTTACCCCCCAACGCGGTGCATGGGGACTCCAAGGAGGTTCACCTGGACATACGCATTATCAAGTTAAATGTTCATCATTAGTCTTTGCTCAGTGTAATCCGCAGTCTAAGCATGTGGAGACTTCCATGCATGATCTTGCTCTATTGGAGTATCGCACATGAATAAAAGTGTATCCATTTATAGTTTAGTCTAGAATCTTCCTTGTATGAATTTTTACTACAGTACTGGTGAAAGACATACTATGAACCATTTCTTACATCTCCTCTGCCCCTTCCAAGTCATCCTGATTTAATCCCTCCGTCTCGGTGTATAAGGGCATGGTTAATACTTAATAGTATAGCCAACTGTTGACTATAAGTAAGTGCCTTGTCATCTATAGCCAACATGTATAACAATTGATACTCAAAAGCTAATTCTTAAAGATCATTTCTTGCAAAGCACAATAAGTGTTATTTCTTCACAAGTTTTGGATGCAGGTTGAACAGTTGAACGTTTTTGTTTGCAAAAAATACCTTTTTTATCTATTTCACCCGGATGTTTGTGAGCTCTAGAGATGACCCCCACATCCTTTGTCAAAATAAACAACTCCCCGATCAATGCATTTCACTCTTTCGTGCAACGCATGGGCACCTTACTACTGTAAATTAGTACGACCAAAAACTGAACTAACATTATATATAGTACGATAAATGCTGATGCATGTCACCTAAAATTATATCATTGAAAACTATGTTCAAATACGAAGCCAACGATATAGTTTTTGTTGACATGCACTAACATTTTGTCAGTTAAATCTTCAGTCAAATTCAATGGGGGAATAATAAATCACGACCGGTGTAGTACAAGTGTAGAGGGCAGCGCTGCACGGGAGTCTCACTCTCACCCCGCTCATGGCGCGGCAGTAAAGCCGTCATATCACAAAACCCAACCATTGCCAGTAATAAGTGGCATGGTAAAATAAACGGACAAGCAACCATCACATCCCTCCGTCTTTTTTGCATTTCATCTCTCTACATTTACTCTCTCCGGTGCATCTCGCACACTCGATCCATATCTACTACTCCTAGTATCCCTAGCTACTACTCCTAGGGCCAGTTCTTCTGGCGGCTTAAAAAATAAGCTGTCTCTTCCTCAGCTTTTCCCATAAGACTAGTCACAGTGGAGAGTAACATTAAGGCGCCTCACTCAATTATTTGGGCTTCTAAACTACTATTAGTACCTCCATCCTGTTTTATTCGTCACCATTGTAATTTGTGGTAAAATTTTGACCAAAGATTTAACTGATAAAATGTTAGTGCATGTGACATGCACAAACATTTCATTAGTTAAATTTATGATCAAAATTTGACACAGATTACAATGGGGACCAATAAACCAGGACGGAGCTAGTAGTAATGGGATTACTACTCATATAGAATCCTAAACAAACTGGCCCTGGTACTCCTACTAGTAGTACTAGTACTTAAGTTGGAATTCCAATTGCACGACACAACTTGTTAGGCAAAAAATTCGATACAGGGTGTAGGAACCGGTTTGGGAATTTGCATGCCTTTCCGACCAGTGATATACTCCGTACAAAGTACGACAGAGAAATAACCACAGAGGAGGAAGCTAAAAGTAAACAATCAAACTAGCACTTTTGCATTTGTTTTGCATTGAATCGTTTCACAAGCTTGACTAGTGTTGTTTTTCTACTTTTACAAAAACCACATCGTAATGTTAAAACGTGCATTTGCACGTACATAAGTAATAGTAGTACTCCCTCAGTATAGGTGTATAAAGTCTTCCCTCCTTCTTGGTCACGGTGCACAACCAAAGATGACTTATTCACCTGGACGGAGGCAGTAGCACAGTCTACAAGCATATATAGAGAGAGACGTGTAGTGCGATAGTATATAGTAAAGTTTGTGCTATATGCACCTACTTACAAAATGCGTATGGATACACAAGGTTTCCAAACTTTCCCTCTTACATAATTAAGGATGCTAATAATTCCTGAATGTTCGGGATTTATCATTTGCGTACCAAAACTAATGAGATCACCTTACGAAACTTAATTATACTCCTACTAAAAGGCATGGCGCTCGCAGGAGCGCATGCGGCGCGCCACGAGTACCCTAGTGCGCGGCCGTTTCCCAGCGCGCCGACACAACGCCTCTTCCTCAGCCTCGCAACTCGCGAGGTGCTAATTGGCGGCTTGTCCGGCGGGCGAGCACGATCTCATCGGTGTGGTGATCCGGCGCCAACAGGTACTCCTCCTCGCTGGAAGTGTGCACCCGGTCCATGTACCGCCAAGTGTAGATGAGGCGCTTGGGCCCGACTACACTCAGGGCTTTGGCACAGGCGTCCTCCGGCACCCTCACGGCCCTTGCACGAGCCTTCTACCAAAGAGCCAATTGCCTGACTCTCTCGGACGCGACATAGACCTTCCAGGCAGGTTGCCCCGCGGCGCGCTTCTCTTCCTTGGCCTTCTTCTCCGCCTCTATTTTGGCGTGCTCTGCCGGCGGCAAAGCCTCCTACATGGCGACATCCATTTATTTCCAAAGCTCCTCAAGGCCGGGGGGCTCGGCGGGCGGCGCGGTGTTCTCCTTGTAGCGGGGAGCCGACGCGTCCTCCGGCGCGCGTGCTGGCGAGATTGGGAACACCGACGCATCCACCTCGATGCGTAACGGCGAGGAGTGGAACGCCGACACGTCCTCCTCGACTAGTGGCAGCTAGGAACGGAACGGCGACGCGTGACCATCTAGGCGGTGCAGTGAGGGGCGCCTAGGGCTTGGGAGGGGCGATGCCATGGTGGTCGACATGAGAGGGAGGGGGAGGAATAGCGATGAACGTGAGCGTTCTTCTGAATGCTGTGGGAGGCACAGTATTTATAGCGAGCAATGGCACACCTACGTAAGATATGGACTGAGCTGCACTGACTTAACTGCAGGTCCAGTTGCATCACTGACATGTGGGCTAGACCCCTGTTGGGCCCATATGTCAGTGACCCAATGCACCTGCAGTTAGGTAATTGAAGCAGCGTCCCGGAAGATATGTTGCATGATTATCGTAACAGCTACGTGGGCTTACTTGTTGGAGTAAATTACGGGGGAGGGAAGGGGTGGAAATATTGCTGGTCACAACGGATTGGACGAGCGCGGGAGGAGGAGAGTCATGCATGCAAATTTTTTCCACACGGATGGAGTGGTGGGACCGCCGGAGGGAGAAGGAGAGTCTGGCAGGCATATTGTTTCCACACATGGAGAGGAAAAGTTTTGGAGACGAACGGGCTTCCTGCAGGTATGGGGAACGGTACATAATAAGTCATCTTGCATGTCGGGCTAGGTATAGTCTCAAGTCATTAAAAACATACACGCTCCAGACATGTTCAAATTTCATGGTGCACTAAATTATTGCATGCGATGATTAAGGCTATCCATAATGGTGGTATCTTAGCTGGTATCATGCACACGGGATTAGCAAACATGCTGATGTGGCAAAGAATTAAAGAAGAGAGGGGGTTAGAGTAACTAGTGTTCATGCATGCATTGGTAAACACATTTTTTGGTGAAGAACGACAGCATTAGTTGAGTACTTTTGCAGACTACAAAAACTACTCCACCACCTCTATCTTGCTAAGAGTAGGTGATATTTTTGAATCGAGCCCTTTAAACTAGAAGGGAGGTAGTAGTACTCTAATAGCTAACCTTGTTGTGATGAAAAGATAGGACATGACACGCACCTAGACGGAGGAACTAGTCTGCATTGTGCATTTAAGTTTTATCTGAAGTCAATGTACCTCTACTTTGACCAAACTTATAGAAAAATGTATCAACATTCACAATGTCAAATCAATATTTTGATACTCATTATAAAACATAGTTCTTATACTCATTATAATTAGTATTGTAGATATTGATATTTTTAGTATAAATTTGGTCAAACAATTTGCAAATGGTTGACGGAAGTAAAATGGACCAGAGGGAATATCATGCATGCGGAGTAGGCAAAAAAATTGCTCATTTATAGCCGATCGAAGTCTCAAAGAGCGGGACCGCGCGAGGGAGGCGAAGGTCGTTGGAGGCGCGACGGTTGACGGAATTAAGTGAAGTTACCCACGCGCCGGCATGGCGTGCGAACAGGCAGGAGCTATACTGTCAGGCCTACGATATGGGTCTAGTTGACATGACATCTAGTGGGTCTCGCATATTCTCGAGAACTCTTTGGGGGCTTGCAGCCGTTTATCCACCGGGCAAGCCAACAACCCCACGCCTTTCACACGCCCTACTCGTCCCCGTCTTCTACTAGTACAGTACCTTATGACAGTTCGCTCCCAATCGTCCCGTCCTTTCACATTACACCAGTTCAACTTCTCCTAACCCTCCTCCAAAATCCATGGCCTCTCAAATCTACATGGTCGCCGCTGAGTACCAGGTTAGAGCCATCACCGGCGATGAGTTCATCATCATCTACACACGTGGATCCGTGACGGTGAAAGCATGCCTTGCTCGCTTCCTACGCATGTTCAACAGTTCAACTGATGAGTGGGTCGCTAGGCTAGCTGTTGAGTACACCATAGTCCTACAAAGAGAGAAGATTCTAAAGGAGGCAGAGAAGAAGAAGCCCGCCGTGCGTATATAACGTGTGCTTGGTCTACCACATATGCCATGCCGACATTGAGTGCCAGGATTTTAGGAACTTCCTCAAGGACGAAAGAGTGAAATTTGTTACTGTAGACTTTAGGAACGACAGGGATGTCCTGGGTCGGATAGGCCTCGTTGTAGGCCAGCCCTTCGATCTCTAGAAGGCAAGCCTGGTGTCCTCCTCTCAGCCTTCAATGCTGACCCTGGCAGCAGCCATGATTGATCCTTCGTACGCTAAACTGAAGAAACCTCACCACGAGTTTCATCATGCATGGGAGTCGAAGACATTAGATGTAGATCACATCCTGTATGCAGCAATGGATGCCTACCTTTGTTTAAATATCTACAAGGGTTGGATGAAGAAGGAGAGCCCAGTGCCTGGTTCAAGCAAAGAAGCGTCAGCAAAGAGGAACAGGAAGAGGCACGAGGACGAAGTCGAGGACGTGGACTCGGACTCCGAGTAGGTGGCAGTGCCGTCGCTCATGCTGGTTCTACTACAGTGTCAAGCGGACTAGTTGCTTAGTTTATTTTCAAGGGTGTGTTGTGCTGAGGCCCCAGTAGAACTATGTTTATGTTCTTTCTCGTTATTTGAACTCTTTAGTACGTACAGTAGTACTAGTACTATGTCTTACTATTGTTCTTCTTGAAGTTGGTACTACTGCTCGTATCTTCGTGTTCCTACTGTACTTAATACGTTCGTAAAAGTAGTATAATTTGGGTCAGTCGATTTGTGAAAGAAGTTCGACGGAGCGAAGGAAGAAGACGACAGAGAAGCTACCCCAGTATCTATATTAGGGTGGCAGGGTGCCCATGATCTATCTGATGAGTGTTGGATGTGGAATGCAGTTCACCGAAAAAAAATGGATCGTGCCCGGGGTTAAACGGATGGCAGCCGTTGGGGAGCATGGCGGTGGCAGGCGGTTCAGGGGAGGGCGCGGCTGCGGCAGCAGGAGGTTAGGCGTGTGGCAGGCTGAGAAGATGAACCGTGCATCAATTTCGGAGGTTGAAGAAGCCCTTCTAGCCATCCATGTTGCATCAAACGGCTCACAGGAGTCGACTGGCCCAAATTTCTCCTTCAGATTGCAGGATCCACGTGGAATTCAAGGTCGAGAAGGTAGATTCCGCGTCCTCACCCGGTTGGCGGGCTCGACGCGTGCACGACCGGCTTCCGCCGCGACAGCCACCATGCGCGCCTCCTCCGCGTGGGCGGAGACGGCAATGACCCGCTAGTTCCTCCTCGCCGGCGAGTTAGAGCATGCGCTCGTCCTCCTCTTCGTACGCTGCGTGCATAGACGCGGCTCCACCAGCTGCTCGTGTGCTTGGCAGCGCGGCGGCATCGCAAGGAGGGACTACAGACGACGTGAGCGGGCGAACCTTCGGCTTCATGGCACAGGGATGGCGGCGACACAACGGTGATGGGCGAGAAATTGTTGGCCGGAGCAGGCGGGCGCCGGCATCTGCAATGGCGGCGGCGGCATATTAATGAGTGCGTGTATGGGAGCTTAGTTTAGTTTTATATAGGTTTGGTCAAACTTAAAAGAAAACCGTACTAGTACACGTAAACATTAGACTTAGGCAGCGCTTTTATTCGTTACCACAGCCATGATACGGAATCCTGTGCAAGCGCGTGAACCGCGGCTGCATGGTTGATCGAACGGTGCGTCACCGTGTCGCGCTCGAAGGACATCCATCGAACCTTTTTGTGTGTGTGAAAACAATCCCCGGATATTACTCAACTTTTTTTTCCTGGAAAAGTTCTTGATGCTACAATATTTCCATATATTTGAATTTAGCTCTAGTTTGTGTTTACTTGGATTTGGACATTTTAGGCGCGCCCTAGTTTTTTAATTACTGATTTTGTGTGTGTTACTGAGAGAGAACGTGTGAATGTGTCCATATGTGTGTTGTGGCGGAAGGGCAATTTGGAGATGGTATGCGTGTGATAGAGACATAGAGAGGTGTGAATGTGCAAATGATCATGCATGAGTGAGACATAGACAGATGCCGATACATTGTGTATAAATGAGAGAATGGTCTTCTATTTTACTTGTGTGTGTGTGTGTGTGTGTGAGAGAGAGAGAGAGAGAGAGAGAGAGGAGCTTCCGTAACACAACAAGCATCTCTCTCGATTCGTCTGCCTCATACGATCGCATGTAACACATGCATCAACGCGCACATTTTGACACCCTCACCCGGCCCCTGCCCACCTCAAGGCCCGCACATCGCTCTCTTTCTCGCACGCACAATCTCTTCGTGAATAACCTGTTTAGCATGTAGCTTTCCGTCACATACACAGACATTTCTCTCCTTAGGTTTATTTTCTCTCAATATCTAACACACACACACACACACACACACACACACACACACAGCACACACACACCCCTCCCCTGAGCACACAATTCATCCCCATCCAAGGTTATATGGCGACCACTCTCGCTTGTGCTTCTCTGCACCCCAGCATGCACAACACCTCAATCTTCAAAGAGGGCATCGAGGAGATCGAAGACGGTGACCACACTGCGCTAGAGAATGCGGGGCCATTTGGAAGCAGGATGATGTGACGACGGCTGACTGACTCCTCCCTCCACCCTCTCTCTCGCACAAAATTACCAATCCCTCTCTCCCTCGCACAAAATTATCAATCCCTCAACCCACGAGATCCTTCCCCTCTCGTCCATGTTTTTTCAGATCTCTCATCAAACCTGTTGTCTCTTCTCCTTCCGCGTGTACAGAATCCGGATACACACGCATCTCACGTATATTAGATGTCTCCATCTTTCTCACATACCTAACTTATTACTCTCTCTTTCTTTCTCTCTATATCTCTCTATCTCTCTTTGTTTCGTTAGGTTTGTCTCCTACTCTCTCGTCCACATACATACAATCTTTCCCACCATATCTGCTCCATCTTCGCAAGCTCTCTCTGCACGTTTCATTCACACATTGGGATATGTTCAAAATGTTGCTTTTATAATGGCTGATGTAGAGTTATTGTTGGTTTTGCTACATCCTACAAAGTAATAACTATGAAATGCATTTTGATTGTCATTTTACTGGGATTATGTGAGTTTGAGCATGTTGTGAAGTACTATAGACCTTGTATACATCTCGGAATTCGACAATGATTGTAACTATTGAATTGTATAGGCCATTACATTCGAAGTCAGTAGCCTAATATATTTATTTCACAATTTCAACAAATGATTAATTCACTAAAACTAAGAAAACAACTGTGTAATCCCTCTGTTTTTATTTAAGTCCGCGTATTAGCATTGGTCAAAGTCAAGTTTTGTAAACTCTCAGAAAGTTTATAACAAAAAATATTAACATATACAATAACAAATAAATACCGTTAGATTCATTATTGAATGTACTTTCACATCATACATATTTGTTGTGGTAAATGTTTATATTTTTCTATAATCTTGGTCAAACTTTAGGAAGTTTGCCTTCGGTCAAACCTAATATGCAGAGTTTACTAGTACTACTCGCTAGTTGCTTAGACGAATTACCCAACACGTCACACGGGGAGTTCACTGTCACAAAATTTTGAGGTCGGCGGGAAAATCTCCCGCGACCCTGATTTGAGCAGTGGGAAGTTACCATCATAGCCTTCGGAACAGGCCTACGGATGATGGTTGGTAGGGGGCCTTCGTAACTTCAGATTCACCCTACCCAGCCAACCCCACCCCGGCACCCAGAGTAGTACACCTGAATACTACCCATTTTCTATCCCCACCGCAAAATAGACTTCTCCACGACACCGCACCCTTCGTGCTCCTTCCCTTCTACATCGGCGCACTCGTCCACCGCAGCGCATCTGCCTCATCGACGACCTCGTACGCCGCACTGGAGCCGGTCCACCGTCATTGTCGTACACGGAGCCTCTTCCCCAGCACTGTCTTCCACGGTCTCGGATCTGCTTCCCGGAAGCCGATACCAAGCACAGAAGCACCACCGTCGTGGACAATGAACTGACTCCCGTTGCTGACCATGACCCATAGAGGCTGCCACGACCATCGTTCTCCTCCTCGATTGGTAATGTGTGTATTGAATCACTTAGCAGTACATGTGCAGTTCCAATTTTGTTCATACCTACCCTTCAAATTTCCTGGGTGCTATTGTTCCCGTAAAAGTTATTGGTTATAGCCTCCATTGTGCAATAGAATGCCAGCTTGTAATTGTGTGTCGCTCCTGTATCACGCTGTGCTTGGGTAGTTTTTTCATCTACAACCAGTAGTGTGGCAAATGATGGAAAGTTTTTTAGAACTAGCAAGATGCCCATGTGTTGCACGCATCAAGATGCATTTGTATGAGTAGTTTATATTGTGGGTGAAAAGGATGACTGAGGGAAGGCCTTATTTGCAAATCTAGAGAGGGGTGTGGGTATCTTTTTGCAAAATTGCCATTTTTTCCTTCCTATCTGTCAGATATAAATCAGACGGCCTATATTGTGGGATGGCAGGCACACCATCATCACCAACTCTGTTTTTTTATAAGAAAAAAGTAGAGAAAAAAGTAGAGAGTAGAGAAGTAGAGATAAATATTACATATAAAATAAATATAACAGTAGAGAAGAGAGTAGAGATAGTAGAGACGTTAGGAAAGGATTGAGCGCGCGGAAAACACGGCCGGGTGTGCGCTAGTTTTGGCGCGCGGCGTCCGACGCGCTTTATAAAATCCAACGCCCTCCCACCGCTCTGTGCCTTGCCACCGCTCTGTGCCTCGACACCGCTCTCTCCCCGCTCTTTCTCGCCTCGCCGCCACCATGCTGCCGCGTCGCCTAGAAACTTGGGGATACCGTGGCGTCCGTGCGCGCCCCTCGGGCGGCTTCTCCGCCGAGATCCGGTTCCGCGGGATGCGCCTCGGCCTCGACAATTTCGACACCACAAACGAGGCCGCCCGTGCGTATGACGCGGCAGCGTGGAGCCTCCGGTGGCCTCATAGAACATTGAACTTCCCCAGCCTGTCGACGCGGGAGTGGGCACAGGAGCTCGCGCCTCTGCCGCGGCTTATCACCGACGAGGATCGTCGCGACAACCGGAGGCGTGAGCACCGTCTTGGCATTGCCGAGATGGAAAAGGAAGCCATGGCACTATGGCGCCAACGCTTCCTGAAGGACATCATCAACGAGCATGAGTTCTACGCGCAAAGGAGGGCGGAGAGGGATAAGAGGAGGGCGGCGCGAGCCGCCTATCGCGAGGACCAGCGTAGGCGAAAAGCGGAGGCTCAATTCAACATGAGGCTAGGAGCAGCGTCGCCCTGGGAATCCGACGACGATCGGTATCTTCACGCCTACAGTCAGACGCCGGAGGAGGACATCACCGAGGAGGAGTCGAACGACGAGGAGTAGTTGAATAATCTATTATTTTATCTATCTATGATGTGAACTAGCCTCTACTCTTTACTCTCTACTTCTCGATCTCAGCACTGTAAATGCCTTTTTAAAGCGCCGCCCGTTGCGATTCTGTTGGAGATGCTCTAATATGGCAGACGAGTGCTTTAATGTTGCACACAAGATGCGCGAGTATTACTAGTAGTATATTTTTCTTGCCATGTTGAGATTTTAAAACCACGAGTGCGAACATGCAGAGGAGCAATGAAGTCCAAACACGGGATATTGGGGACATCTTCAAGGAGCGTGGCAAGTTAAAGAGGAGCTGCACCGAACCTGTAGAACGAGCTTTGGTAAGTAACACCCTTTCAATTACTTTCGTTTAGCCTCGTGTTCTTCGATGTGTATATGTTGTAGTTTTTGTTTCTCTTAAGCCTCGTGTTCTTCGATGTGTAATAATAAGAGTCTTAATCGTCCTAATGCTTTCATTTTTAGCTTGATGTAGGAAGTGTGTGTTCTCACCTTGTAGTATGTTTTTATAATTTTTTTCCTTTTGAATTCACTTCTCCGAGTTCTGTTTATCTGGCTTCTACTAAATGGATCTGGGTTGCTCTGAGTATTGATCTAAAAAAGAAGTAACTTCATGTCAGGATGCAGTTCCTGCGAGGAGGGAAGTATGGTCAACCTCGAGATCATGTTTCCAAAATGAGGTTGGGTTACACACAAGGTGCCGATTCCTAATGATGCTTTGGAGTAGACACAAGGTGCAAATTCCCAGATGATGCTGGATTACACACAAGCCAGGTGGAGTCGTCAGCTGTTCGTGTCCTCGTGGCTCTAGTAAAGGCTGAAAGAAAGCGTGCAACAACCCTTGAGAATGTAGCTGAGTTCCTGAAGAAGCGAAAAGAGCAATCAGATGCTCTCTTCACCCATGCCAAAGAAGAGATGGAAGAAGTCAGAAATAAGCTAGCATAGGCAAAGTAGGCTAGGCGTCTCCTGGTACCTAAAACATTTGTCAATACAAAATTTCCTTCATAATAGCTAGGTTCAAATGTTTATCCAGTCAGCATGCCTGTTGTGATGTCCATACAACCATACGCCAAGGAGGTACGTAGTACTATGAATTCCATTTTCGCTCCATACCAATCGTTCTAAAAACTACTTAGTACTTATAACGCGCCATTGAAAATCGGAACTCTTAACCCCACTAAAAATGATATTTTAAACATGGCTACTCGATCTGTGGCAATCAAGCGAGCCACCGCCTCAAGTCGTTCACCGTGGTCCCGACCATCAACTCCTACGGATCAAATTATCACGCGAGCTGACTATTCCTACAAAGGTGCGCTCCACCACGTACCCGGTACCCGCAAATGCAGCAATCGTGCACCTAGGGTTTTAGGGTTTATTTGTTAATGTTGCCTTTACGTAACACTCATGTGTGTGAGACAGTAAGAGACCAACTATGTGCGTGCGCCTCTTCTCATCGTATATGTACTCCACCGTTTGTCTGGTTTCCAAAAAATTATAATAACTACTAGCAATGTGCCAATGCGTTGCCACACGATCAGAGTAGATTAATACATATTCACCGATTTGACAGAAAAAAGTCTAGTTTTGAAATACGTATATCACTAAAAATATGTTATGTTTCACTCAAAATATATTCCTTTGGTGGTTTTGATGAGATAAGGGAGGAATGTTGTTTGTTTCAAGATTCGAGAAGTGGTATATGTCTAATTTCTACTCTAACTAGCAAGATGCCCGTGCGTTGCACGGAACATCAAGATCTTGTGGGAGAAAAGGATGAACGAGGGAAGGCCTTATCTGCAAATGTGGAGAGGAGTGCGGGTAAATTGCCATAGTTTCCTTCCTATCCGTCAAATACAAATCAGACGGCCTATATTGCAGGATGGCAGGCCCACCATCATCACCAACTCTGTCTTTTATCCCTACTCTTATAAAAAGCATAGTCGGTGATGATCGTGTGCCTGCCATCCTGCAATATAGGCCGTCCGATCTATATCTGACGGATAGGAAGGAAACTATGGCAATTTTGCAAAAAGATACCCACACCCCTCCCAACACTTGCAAATAAGGCCTTCCCTCGTTCATCCTTTTCTCCCACAAGATAAACTACTCATACAAATGCGTCTTGATGTTCCGTGCAACTCATGGGCATCTTGCTAGTTGTTGCAAAAGGACCATGTGAGAGAGAGAGAGGAGGAGGACGGAGTGCATGTGTGACAAAGACACAAAGAGTGTGTGTGCGAGAGGTATCAGCTTAAAATGAAGCGATAGTGTATGTGTGCACGATCGAGAGGGCGTGTCTCAAGAAGGGAAGAAAAATCTACATAGATACAAGGAGCGGGAGAGAGACATGTATGCGATAGTGTAAGCACGAGTGTGCGGGTGTATAAACCTATCTAGAGGCTAGTCGATAAATGTTTGTGAGAGAAATACGGGTCGGGGTGCGAAAGCGAGAGTTTTGTGTGTGTGAGAGAGACGGTAGTCGGGAAGGGGAGTGGAAGTAGGAGTTCTGTGTGTGTGAGAGAGAGAGAGGGAGAGGGGGGAGTTTGTCTAATCGGTAAACAAACAAATAATGTCAGTCTGGGACGGAGACGAAAAGGAGACCGCAATAAATGTTGTGTCTATAGGAGAGAGAGAGAGAGAGAGAGAGAGAGAGTAATTTTAGTGGTATGAGTCATATCTAGAGACATATAGGGTGTGTGAAAGAATCCCATAGAGAGAAAGACAAAGTGAAAGACGAGTGGAGACTGTGTGTGTGGTGGTGAAAAAGAAAGCTTAGGTACCTAGTCATACCAGACAACGGTAGATACGTGAGAGATAATGAAACCGTCTAATGTATAATGATAGGGAGAGTGTGACACTTCTCAAGGGAGATGTCGAGTGACCATGTTTGCGAGGATAGGAGAAACATGAAGTGAGCGTGCGGGTGAGATGGAGGAAAGAGAGTGATAGCTACATGAAGGAGCATGCATGCGAGAGAGATGGGCGTGAAAGGAGTGAACATAAAAGGGATTCAAATATTTGAATTCGAGATGATGATACAGGTAATCCATACTCGAACCAAATTGATCTATCAAACATGCATACTCATATGAATTCACGCGCATCTAGGTTATTTAATATGTAGATATTACTGATCCATACATTTTAGTAGAACATAATTTGGTTTAATTTTTTTGAATTCAACCTTACGATTTTGAGATCGCTGTATTCGTAAATCATATTATACATATAAAGGAGCAGAATTCTTTGTTGTGCTTTTGAAAGTATATATAAAAAATGATGTATATAGAATTTTATTCCAATCAAAAATGGATCCCGCCAGAAAAAAATAGAATACAAACGGGATTCGAATTGAGTTGGCATGGGAAACGTGCACTCTGCAAAATTTGAACAAAGCGGGGAAAGTCGCAATAACCGCCGGAAACCAAAATCTGCGAGATGGAAATTACTACTGTTTATCCCTGCCACGCAAAGCCTATCTGCTCGATTTCTATAGGTTTTGATAGGGGTAGGTTTGTAATTTCACTCAAACGTGAAATAACCGCCTCTCACCCGGATTCATACACAGTGGGTGCGAAAACACAGTGTGTCCTGGCCGAAATCAACTCCCTCGCCGATTCATACATGGTGGGCGCAAAAAACAAACTCTCATTGGTAAATATTAGGTGTATGCGAGATTACCGTCCTATCCCCAACCGACTAATATTGTTGTGATGTAGGAAATTTGAAACGGGGGCTAAGTTTGTAAATTTCCTCGCATTTGAGACAAGCGCGCCCTGAAGACATGGTTCCCCCTTCCTCTCTACCTCCATTTCCCCATTCGTACTCCGTGGGCGCCAAAACACCCTCTCCACCCCAGCCTCCTCCGTCCACCACCCTATCCACCGCTGTCCTCCTTCACCATGCCGAAGCTGATACCCCGACGCCGCCCTCCATTACAAGAGATCGACCTCTCTCATCCACGGCTTCGGACCGGGATCCTTGCATCCCGTCCTCTCGCTTAATCCCCGTTATCGTCCACCTTGCCGGCGCCGCTCCTATGACCGTCTCGTCCACCGCGCCCTGCCGCCACCGTCTACCCTCCTATATCTGCTTCCACGCCGCCGATAGCCATCGCTACCGTAGCACCGTCAAATTCTTAGCAGATGCATACACGGCACCGCACCATAGGCGGTACTCTTTCATATCTGCTCAACTTATTTATCGCAGCAAGAAAATAGATCGCCACTGCTTTACTCTGATTTCTTATCCATCACTTACTTGGTAGTTAAAAGCAAACATTGGTTGCGAAGTTGCCTTTGTCCGGTTTGCACCTTCAGATCTGCCATGGCACGCTCAACACTATACTCCCAATGCTTATGGTTTTCCCCTTATATATTCCACACTAGTTAAATAACAGTAGACTAAATTTCAAAATTGGGTCAGTCGATTTTTCAGAGCTCGCGGGAGTTCGCCGGTGCGAACGAAGGGGCTCGGCTGGGGACGGTGGTTGTGGGGGCGGTGGTGGGGCCTTGTCGAACGAAGAAAACTCGACGCGGGTGGGGCGGGGTGGGGGTGGGTGTGGCGGAGGAACACTGGCGATGGGGGCCGGTGGTCCTGCCGGCGGCCCGTGCGGTGTTCCGTATGGGAAGAATCAGAGACGAGGAAGAAGAAGGGTTAGGAGACGTAGGATTTTCATCCAACCGCCTGAAATGGTCGACTGACCCAAATGGCAAAAGTCACGCGACTTGCATGCAGACATGCCTTTATATTCAGTACCATCATCATACCTGCTTAGCACTGCTCCCGAATCCATCAAGCTAAACAACGTGCCACTCATAATTCCAAACTTGTTGCTCAAGTACGAATCTGATATGATGCTGATATTACTAAAACAGATAACATTTAAATGTTCAGCTAATGTTCCTACTCTACTTTCAAAAAGCACGTGCACCACATATAGAGAGACAACAGGGAGTTGCTTTCTTAATGTGCTCTGGTTCATCATGTGTGGGCACTGCGCAATGAACATTTTATTATCCAGAATATGCTTGCTCTTCTTTAGCATGTTCCTCTTCCGTTCTTCTTTAATAAGTACTCTCTCCATTCCTAAATACAAGTCTTTGTATAGATTCCACCATGAACTACATATGGAGCAAAATGAGTGAATCTACACTCTAAAATGTATCTGGATACATCTGTATGTGATCCATAGTGGAAATCTCTACCAAGACTTATATTTTGGAACGGAGGGAGTATGATAGTAGTACGGTATGTTCCTTGTAGTGAAGATGAGCAGGGACATTTGCAGTGTAGAGTCTATACGGTCAGTTGTGATGGACACTTTGAACTCTTCGGGCCTCTTTGATTCGTAGGATTTGTAGACGCCTGCCCACTTGAATCCTATAAGAATAGCAAGGAAATGCGGGGAGTTGTGTCGCCTTTGAGAGTTACACTGATATTAACAGTACCGCATCTTCAGTTGAAGAGATATAGTATACTAAGCCTTTCTAGTCGTACTGGATATACTAGCACATATATTCCAGCAAGTTCCACTTTGCTGATTTTACTCTGATGCTTATGGTTTTCCCGTTATATCTACAATATAATCTGTGTAGCTGCTTTGTGTCGCACTAGCAGCAGTCCACTCTTGAAGCTAAACACTGCAATGACTTATAAAATTGGCACGAAGGCATTGAGTGGCATTCTAGATGCAATGAAACTCATACGCTCCCCGCCTATTGATTCTTGTTCAGAATATGATCCTAGTGACTATTCTAACCTCGAGGACTCAAAGGCATATGGCCTGTCCTGTTCACCCATCAAGGCGCCTGTTCTAATTTGGCAAGGTTTTATTGATTGCACGTATCTTGCATATGTTGTCTTGCATTTCTTCTAGTTTGTTGCACCGCCATCTGCTTAGCTTACTCATCATATATGTCGAGATGCCATGCCCATCCATTATCAATACATATTACATATGTCATCATACCATGTTTTCCCACTCAAATGTTGTTCTTGTGCATCAGACATCAAAAAGGAAGAGGGTGATTACCAAACCTGAAGGAGCACCAGCAATGTCCTTGAAAAACGTGGTGGTGCCGAAGAAATCAGACAGCACCCCACTTATATTGGATGTACAACCAGTGACACAAAACATAGGACCGACTCCAGCAGACGGTACCCATACTTCACTGGCCACACCACTAGCTACACCACACAGGACCTGCACTCCAGCAAAAGGTATACCGATTTCAGTTGCCATAGCACCAGCCGTACCACAGAAAAATCCCACTCCAGCAAAAAGTACAGCAAGTCCACCGGCCGAACACCTATCCCAACTGCAGATGCGGCCAATTCCTGCAGATTGGAACCCCATTCCAGTTATTCCCAGTTTAAAAGACAATGCTTTCAATGTTGTTAGGGACTACATGCATATATTCCGATCATGGGAAGATTATAGTGAAGACAAACGCCATTTTCACATCTTCCTGTCCAACTTACGTGTAAGTGCTATTATTCATGGTTATTATTTTCCTGTTTTCTTATTATTGAACACATCAATGATTTGCATTACATTGTTGTAAGTGGGCGAGGGTCAATCTGGATAGTCATGACGAGCAAAGCTTGCTTGTGCTTATCAAGGAAGCATTGCAGCAGTATCGGTGTTACCTGAGGAAACCACACTTTGATGGCAAGTCTATAAAGAATTTCCGGTGAAGTCTCCTGTGCTAAATTTAGAAGACATTGAATGGAAAAACCTTGTTATGCACTGGCCTCGTTCCCAGGATGAGGTACTGTCTATGAAATCACATGCAAATTTGAAATTCTACTTTTCCGCATGTGCCTCACGGATCTTTTTTTGCAGGAAATATGCTCGAAGAAGAATTCCGGTTTGAAAAGAACGACAGGATATCGCAAATATGCTGCCCACTGCTTTGCTCTTGTTAGTACCTATTGTCATGTATCACTATACTTGCATACACACCTGGTTCATTATGTGACTGCAATATGCATGATATCTTGCTTATCAATTGTTCGCTCCAAATTATCTGATCTGTATAAATGGTTACATTAGTGTAGAATATATCCAATGCCAATGAAATTTTTTAGCTCTGCATTGTTCTTGTAAGTAATTGTTGTCCTTTATCAGTGTACTTATATTGATAGGTAGTTGTTCATGTATCATCACTCTGCGGCTTATTTTCCTTTGCCCTCCATTTTCTACACATCAAATCTATATTTACTCTTACCATAAGGTTGGAACACCGATGGTACTGAAGAAATTTAGCTGTGCATTGCTCTTGGTTGTACCTTTTGCATGTATCGATGTACTTACATTTATAGATACTTGGTTATGTAGCATCACTCTTCATCTTATCTTAAATATTCTCCATTTTTTCTTATATTGTGACATCTATATTTACTCTTAAGAAAATGTAGAATAAAGGCAATGCTTATGAAGAAGATTCTGTGGTAAACTTCTTTAATTGCCCCCCCCCCCCCCCATCAGCATGGACAAGGGCTTTATAGAGCCTATCTTCACTAATAAATTAAGTTTGTCCTTCTCAAGCCTTCAAACTTTGTTGTGTATATTTGGTTAGACATGACTGCAACAGCTGATTATTTTTGGTGTTTGCATCAAATTGCATGTTTAAAGTTTATTATGTAGTTCATAAACAGAAGTTTGTCCTTATCAATTTAAGTTTTTAGTTGTACAACCAAGTTTTTTCTTCATACCATGTAAGTTAAACTATACAGAGCAAGTGATCTTCTTTTTGCACTACATGTATGCTTCTATTCTTGATCCGTAATCCAGTGGTGTGGTGAACCTACCCACTACAGCACAATGTCATATCCTGCAATGTCTTAACTATGAACAATGGCATATCATTCTACTATTATTTAAACTGTCTCTTTATTTGCCAATCTGAAATGGGATAAATTAATGACACACTAACCATTGATACTTATGAGTTCTTGATCTGTAATCCAGTGGTGTCGTGAAGCTGCCAACTCCTTCACAGTGTCATTTCCTGCCATGTCTTGAACAGGACCATATTGTGTTAATGCAATTTTAAACCGTGTCACTTTATTCGTTAGTAAGAAATGTGATGAATTGCCAGGACTGATACTTTTATGTGCAAAACATGTCATCTGTGTGCTTGTTTATCTTTCAGAGTGAGGAGGATATAAGTGTTAAACAAGCGTAGTCTCATCAGCTTGCTCAACTAATTGAGCTGCAGCTCCCCAGCAGGGCTAACCTTTCTTGAACTCAATTGAAGAGCTGTCGGTTTTGTATATTATTTTGTCGGTGTGTTTATTTGCACTGGTGGCGATCTTTGATGCCCAGTGTATGTAATATGCTGTCTACTTGTGCTTTATTATCATAGTGGCGAACTTTGATGCCCAGTGGATGTAATATGCTGTAATTCCTTTATTGTATAGTCTAGGTTTTTTCTTATTCATGATGTTGCAGTTATTTTACTGTATATATATCATGTCTTTGCAGTAAACCGGCCAAACCATAAACTTACGGTACATAATCGGGCCGTCATGCAATCATGATGTATGATCCGCATCATGGGCCCCGTCATCTTGGTCCGTTAAAAGGCCTAAATGTAAACTGGCCCACTAGTAGATTCGGGCCTTTAATAGGCCGAGTAAACCGCCGGCCCACTTTTCGCAAGAAAACTCAATGGGATTTTAGGAGGCGGAGAAGTAGGTTGGGCCTGAAACATGCCGAACAGCTCACGGGCCGGCAGCAGCCCGAAATGGACCCCGGCCCATGATTGTGCCAATCAAATCACAGGCTTTTAACAGGCCAAAATTATCTCGGTCCTTGTTTGGCCCAATCAGATTATCGACTGCGAGCAGGCCGGATGCAAACCGGGCCGTAGTTAGGCCCAACTATATGACAGGGTTTTAACAGGCCGAAATTAATATAGGGCCTAAATGTTAAACGGGCCCTTAAGAGGCCGAAACTAATATCAGGCCGAATTACTAAATGGGCCTTTAGCAAGTGGGCCCAAAAGCATAGCGTCTAGTTGACACGCCGAATCTTATATGGGCCATAATTTAGCCCAAAGCCTCTTAAAGGGCCGGACCTGATCTGGGCCGTAATTTGGCCCAGAACATGGTAGGCTTTTAACGGGCCGGATCTCATATGGGCCATTATTAGGCCCGGAACGTGGCAGGCCATTAATGGACCGGATCAAATATGGGCCGGCATTTGGCCCAAAACATGGCAGCCAGTTAATGGGCCGACCTACTAGGGTCCTCAAAATCTTGTGGGCCTACAGCTGGGCCGGCCCATTAATGTCGGTGAAATCTTGTGGGACTTTAGCTGGGCCAGCCCATTATGGTCCACAAAAATCTTGTGGGCCTTCACCTGGGCCGGCCCATTATGGCCCGCAAAAATCTTGTGAGCCTTTACCTGGGCCAGCCCATTATGGCCTGCAGAATCTTGTGGGCCTTTAGCTGGGCCTTCCCATTATGGTCCGCAAAATATCTTGGGCCTTTAGCTGGGCCGACCCATTATGGTCCGCAAAATCTTGTGGGCCTTTAGTTGGGCTGGCCCATTTAAACTTTATGGGCCACTTTTAGGCCGGTCCACGTGTCAACATATCATAGGCGCATCTCGCCCATTGCATGAGTGACACCTGTGCCAACGCGGAGCTGACACGTCTTTCCTCCAGCCAATGATGATTTTACACATGGAAAATCCCCATTGGTCCGGGCTGTTAACGGTTTATCGGATCCTAAACCGAACCCGATAGCTTAACGGCGTTCCATTACGGTGGATGCCACGTGTCGGTCACCCTTGACGAAAGCACTTCTATGACGCGCGATTTATCGTCATGGAAGTGGACACTTCTGTCATGATAATTTTGGTAATGTCATGGAACACTTCTCTGACGTTACAGGTATGACTACCATGATTACATCATAAAATAAATGGGGATGAACATCCCTCTAATCATCTAAGTGATCACATGATCCAAATCATCTAAGTGATCACATGATCCAACTTAGAGTTCAATTAATCAAATTATTTAAGAACTCCCACTTAGATAGACATCCCTCTAATCATCTAAGTGATCACATGATCCAAATCAACTAAACCATTTTCGATCATCACGTGAGATGGAGTAGTTTTCAATGGTGAACATCACTATGTTGATCATATCTACTATATGACTCACGCTCGACCTTTCGGTCTCAGTGTTCCGAGGCCATATCTGCATATGCTAGGCTCGTCAAGTTTAACCCGACTATTCTGCGTGTGCAAAACTGGCTTGCACCTGTTGTATGTGAACGTAGAGCTTATCACACCCGATCATCACGTGGTGTCTCGGCACAACGAACTTTCACAACGGTGCATACTCAGGGAGAACACTTGTACCTTGAAATTTAGTGAGAGATCATCTTATAATGCTACTGTTGAACTAAGCAAAATAAGATGCATAAAGGATAAACATCACATGCAATCAATATAAGTGATATGATATGGCCATCATCATCTTGTGCCTTTGATCTCCATCTACAAAGCACCGTCATGATCACCATCGTCACCGGCGCGACACCTTGATCTCCATCATAGCATCATTGTCGTCTCCCCAACTATTGCTTCTACGACTATCGCTACCGCTTAGTGATAAAGTAAAGCAATTACATGGCGATTGCATTTCATACAATAAAGCGACAACCATATGGCTCCTACCAGTTGCGGATAACTGCCATGCTGGGAACCTGGCTCTGATACCACTTGTGTTCTACTACGTTCCCCAATAGTGGCATCCGAGCCAGGTTTATGCGTAGATGTCATATGCACGAGTAGAACACAAGTGAGTTGTGGGCCATACTAGTGATACTGCTTACCAGCATGTTATACTTTGATTCGGCGGTATTGTTGGATGAAGCGGCCCGGACCGACATTACGTGTACACTTACGCGAGACTGGTTCTACCGAGGTGCTTTGCACACAGGTGGCCGGAGGGCGTCAGTTTCTCCAACTTTAGCTGAATCGAGTGTGACTATGCCTGGTCCTTATGAAGGTTAAAACAGCACATACTTGACGAAATATCGTCGTGGTTTTGATGCGTAGGTAAGAACGGTTCTTGCTCAGCCCGTAGCAGCAACGTAAAACTTGCAACAACAAAGTAGAGGACATTTAACTTGTTTTTGCAGGGCATGTTGTGATGTGATATGGTCAAGACATGATGCTAAATTTTATTGTATGAGATGATCATGTTTTTAACGGAGTTATCGGCAACTGTCAGGAGCCATATGGTTGTCGCTTTATTGAATCCAATGCAATCGCCCTGTTGTAGCGACCCGACCTCAGATGGTCAAGTCTCTGTGTTTCAGTGTCATCCCTGGATCGGTAATGCTGACACACACAGTACTCGAAGGATTTATAACAGAGTAGCAATCACACACTTTTTACATCGATGTCTCAAAAGAGAACTTATTACAATAATATGGCTTAAGGCCATCTAATGTGATAACAGCGGAAGGCTTGGAAGATAAAGTGAGTCCATCAACTCCAATGGCATGCTGAGCTGCACGGCAATGACCTATCAAACCTTACTCCTCGTCTGAAAAGTCTGCAACATAATACGTTGCAGCCGAGAACGGGTCAGCACATGGAATATGTTGGCAATATAACATAGTAGAGCAGAACAAAATAATGCTATTACTACATGCATATTTGGCTGGTGGAAAGCTCTATGGTTATAGTTTTTGTGAAAAGCCAATTTTTCCCTACAACAAAGGAATAGATTTTAAATTAACTATCATGGTGGTTGAAACATCATTGAGAATGGTTGACAGCATTCCCAATCCCAATTAAAGTAGTTAACAACCCAACAACATTAATTTTTAGAGTGATGAGATACATGTGAATACTCAAGTACTAGATACACAGAATTGTCCATGACCGGGGACACGGCTAACCATGATTAGATTGTACACTCTGCAGAGGTTTCCGCACTTTTCCCCACAAGACTCAATCGCCTCCGTAGATTTCTCGCGCTGCATGGTGTTTGAGAAACAGATGACCGAGACACAGTCTTTCAGAAACATTAACTCTCTACTCCGGGTAGACCATACCAAACCTACAAAACCCACTACCTGCTGATCTACCTGTTCAAGAGCTTCACGTAACTTACTCAACTATGCTAGAACCCATAATAGCTTGTGGCTTGACACGGAAGTTTCTAGCATGAATAAACTCAGTTCCCTTAGAGCCTGGGTGGCGGTCCATAAAGAAACACAGGCAATCCTGGAATACCCAGGTACCTCAACCCACCCAGATGTGTATTTAAGTTGCCACCTTAAAGTAAACCATTAATTAACAATCTCACATCTGTCATGGATACACTCAAACCCAACCACGTCTACGAGCATAGCATAGCAATATAAGCAAACGTAGAAGTAACTCCCAAGGGTTTGATATTAACAGGGCTATAGGTTCTACCTCAACAACTACTTCCCAACCCACAAATTAATGATATCCTAATCATGTAATGTTTGAGGATTGAGCTAATGCATAAAAACTGGGTATGAGAAGAGTATGATCAATGTGTTACTTGCCTTGCCGACTATCCGTGAATCCTAGATACTCATAGTAACACGCTTCGCACTCCGGGAATTCTATCGCAAGCAAACAATAACATACGTAAGCAACAAGCAAAGATGCATAGGTAAAACTCAACTAAAAGAGGTTGACCAAAAAGTTCAACTTAAGAATTCTGGTTTGCAAAAAGAATCAAACAAAACGAAGCAACAAAACTCAAACAGCAAAAGAAATAAGATCCGTTTACTAATCTGAACTAGGGTCAAATTTTACAGAGGCAAAAACTTGTTTGAGTTGGTTATTAGGAAAGAGGGTTTCGAGACGAAACTCTAGGCGCTTGAATCGCCTGATTCCGATAAACGAGCGAAAAGTTATACTAGATCGAACATCGGATCAGAAATCGCGATCAGAAAAATCACGGAATAAATCCGATAAAAAGAAAAACAACGAAAAGCTTAACGAACGAACATTCGTTATCTGAACATAAACAAAAAAACGCGTTTGTTAAAACGAACGGACGAGCGAACGCTCGCTAAATAAATAAACCGGAGAAAAACCAATCTATTTTAAAAAACGAAAACTAGGGTTTCGGAAAAATAAACCAAACGGTTTTCAAAAAAAACCGGCGGTCTCGGATCCGGCGGCTACCTCCGGCGAGGCGGTGTGCGGGGCGGCGGCTCACGGGCAGCGGGCTTGGCAGCGGCGGCGGCGAACGCTGCCGGGCTGGCCAAGGCGGCGGGCGGCTGCGGGCGGCGGGGTTGACGGCGGTGGTGGTGGTGTTGGGGCTCGGGGTGGCAGCCTATATAAAGGGGGCGGGGCGACGACTTGGAGTAGGGGCCAAGGCGGCGGAGGCGGATTCCAACTCGGACTCCGGTCCGAGTGGTGGCGGCGGCGGCGCGCGCGCACGCAGGAGGCGGCGGCGGCTCGGCTGGGCCCTAGGCCCGGTTGGGCGCGGGGAGTTTTTTTTTAAATAGTTCCGCTCATAGAAAAAAAATTCCTATAAAATAAAATAAAAATCTAAAAATGCCAAAACAAATTTTCACCGTCTAAATAAAATATTTAGAACGAGATGAACATTTTCTTGGCCCTAAAGATGCAATTTTTAAAACGTGCAATTTTTTTCTAATGCAAATAAAATCCAAGTAAAACTCAAATAAAATCCAAATAATGATTTTAACATTTTTCCTCCAATATTTCAATTATTTTGGAGAAGTCATATTATCTCCTCTCATTTATTTTTATTATGAAATATTTTTTAGAGAGAAAATAATTAAAATAAAAAATCCTCATTCTCAATATTTGATAGAAATCAAATATGAAAACCGTAAAATCTCCAACTCTCTCCGAGGGTCATTGAGTTGCTTAGGATTTCGAGGATAGCAGAAAGAAGATGCGATAAAATATGATATGCATCGATGACCTATGTATAACATTCCATATTGAAAATTTGGGATGTTACAAACCTACCCCCCTTAAGATGAATCTCGCCCTCGAGATTCGGGTTGTCTAGAAAATAGGTGCGGGTGGTCCTTGCGGATATCATCTTCTCGTTCCCAGGTGGCTTCCTCCTCGGTATGGTGGCTCCACTGAACTTTATAAAATTTGATAACCTTGCTGCGGGTGACTCGGCTGTCAAAGTCAAGAATCTTTACTGGCTTCTCCTCATAAGTCAAATTACTGTCCAACTGTATCGCCTCTAGGGGTACTGTATCTCTTAACGGTATATCTGCCATCTCAGCATGACATTTCTTCAACTGTGATACGTGAAACACATCGTGAACTCCTGGCAATCCTTTAGGTAACTCCAGCTTGTAGGCAACTTCTCCCATCCGTTCCAAAACACGGTACGGTCCTACAAACCTTGTAGCTAACTTTCCCTTAACTCCAAAACGTTTCACTCCTCACAAAGGTGATACCCGCAGATAGGCTCTGTCTCCAATTTCATAAGTTACTTCCTTACGTTTTGAATCTGCATAACTCTTCTGCCTGGACTGAGCAATCATCAGTCTATCGCGGATTAGTTTAACCTTCTCCTCCGACTCTTTGATCAAATCTGGTCCAAACAACTGACGGTCTCCTACCTCATCCCACATCAGAGGTGTCCTACATCTACATCCATACAGAGCTTCTAACGGTGCCATCTTCAAACTGGCTTGGTAGCTATTGTTGTATGAGAACTCTGCGTAAGGAAAATTTTCATCCCAACTAGATCCATAATCTAGCGCAAAGGCTCTCAGCATGTCTTCCAGAATCTGATTGACTCTCTCTGTCTGTCCATCTGTCTGTGGGTGGAATGCTGTACTGAACTCCAATCTGGTACCCAGGGTCTGGTGTAGCTATTTCCAAAACTTTGAAGTAAATTGTATTCCTCTATCCGATACGATGGCCTTCGAAACTCCATGCAAACATACAATCCTGGACATATATATCTTGGCCAACTTTGCACTTGTGTAAGTTGTTTTGACTGGGATGAAATGAGCTACTTTGGTCAAGCGATCCACTACTACCCATATTGAGTCATATCCTGCTTTGGTTCTGGGAAATCCGGTGATAAAGTCCATGCCAAGCTTATCCCACTTCCATTCGGGTATCGGCATAGGCTCTAGCAGTCCTGCTGGCTTCTGATGCTCTGCCTTCACCCTCTGACATACATCACACACAGCTACATACTCGGCAATATCCTTTTTCATACCAGTCCACCGAACGCGTTCCTTCAAATCCAAATACATCTTAGTGTTTCCAGGGTGTATCGAGTATGGTGAGTCATGAGCCTCCTGAAGTATTAACTTCCTGATCTCTGAGTTATTAGGCACATAAACTCGGTCCTCAAACCATAAGGTATCGTGCTCATCCTCTCGAAAACCTTTGGCTTTTCGTTTGCTCATATTCTCCCTTATCTCAGCAATCTCCTTGTCATTCTTCTGAGCTTCTCGGATCTTATCCAACAATGTAGACTGAACCTCCATTGTTGCAATCAAACCTCTTGGAACAATCTCCAACCGAAATTCCATGATATCCTCGGCTAACTCGGGCAATCCCTAACTTTGAAGGATATTAGCGTAACTTTTCCGACTCAAAGCCTCCGCTACGACATTGGCCTTTCCTGGATGATAGTGTAGCTTCATATCGTAATCCTTTATAAGCTCCAGCCATCTCCTTTGTCTAAGGTTCAACTCCTTCTGGGTGAAAATGTACTTCAAACTCTTATGATCCATGTACACATCACAACGGTTTCCAATAAGATAGTGTCTCCAAGTTTTCAATGCATGCACTACGGCTGCTAGCTCCAAATCATGTGTGGCATAGTTTAATTCATGGGGCTTCAGTTGTCGTGAGGCATACGAAACAACCTTTCTGTCTTGCATAAGCACACATCCAAGTCCCAAGCGAGAGGCGTCGCAATAAACTTGGAACTCCTTATGTATATCTGGCAGTGTTAGCACTGGGGCTGTAGTCAAACGTTTCTTCAACTCCTGAAAACTTGCCTCGCAGTCATCTGTCGATTTAAACTTAGTATCCTTCTTCAGCAATTCAGTCATTGGCTTGGCAATCTTGGAAAAAAATTCAATGAATCTTCGATAATATCCTGCGAGTCCAAGGAAATCATGGATCTCGCTAATCAAGTGGGTGCCAACCATTCAAAGGATCGATCGAACCTTCTTGGGGTCCACTGCTATACCCTCTCCTGATATAACATGCCCAAGAAATCCAACTTCCATCAACCAAAACTCGCACTTGCTAAATTTAGCATATAACTGGTGTTCCCTGAGTTTCTCGAGAACTAAACGCAAATGCTCCTTGTGCTCCTCTTTGATCTTCAAGTATACCATAATATCATCAATAAACACCACAACAAACTTGTCCAAATACTCCATGAACACCTTGTTCATCATGCTCATGAAATAGGCAGGGGCGTTAGTCAGTCCAAACGACATGACCGTATACTCATATAATCCATACCGCATGGTGAATGATGTCTTTGGTATATCCTTCTCTCGGATCTTCAAGCGATGGTATCCCGACCGTAGATCAATCTTGAAAACACCTTAGCTCCTTGCAACTGATCAAACAGATCATTGATCATCGGTAATGGATACTTATTCTTAATCGTTACTTCATTCAAGGCTCGGTAATCAACTACCATCCTCGTGGATTTATCCTTTTCTCGACCAAAAGTACCTTGGTGCTCCCCAAGGTGATGAACTCCTGTGAATATAACCTTTCTCCAATAACTCCTTGATCTTTTTCTTAATTTCCTCCAGATCATTTGCAGGCATCCGATAGGGTCTCTTGGATATTGGCCCTGTACCTGGCAATAGCTCTATCAAAAACTCGATGTCTCGGTCCGGGGGCATGCCTGGTAACTCCTCTGGGAAAACATCCGGGTAATCCCGTACTATAGGCACTTCCTCCTGCACAACTCCCGTGAGGGTATTCACTTGGCTCCTCCTAGGCACATGCCTAGATACATACTTAATCCTTTTTCCCTCCGGGGTGGTAAGATAAATCGACTTACTAGCACGATCGATTGCTTCCTCCATACTTGGACATCCAGTCCATACCTAATATCACATCCAATCCTTGCGACTCCAAGATAATTAGGTCAGACGGAAAAACATGTGTGCCAATGGTTAGGGGTATCTGGGTACACCATTGGCTAGCCATGTACTCTGCTCCAGGTGAGCTCACTAAAAGAGGGGTCCTAAGGGTTTGGGTTGGTAACTTAAACTTATCCGCGAATCCCCTTGATATGTATGAATGCGATGCACCAGTATCGAAAAGAACAAGAGCGGTAAATGAATTAACCAAAAACTTACCTATTACCGCGTTCGGCTGCTCTTCAACCTCCTCCACTTTAACGTGGTTTACTTGTCCTTTGTTGAATGGGTTGGGCTTCTTTCCAGCGCTCCCATTACCGTTCCCATTCCTTCCTTCAGGGCATTCATTAGCATAATGCCCAGTCTTCCCGCACTTATAGCAAGTAACTTGACTTAGGTCTCTTTTGGAGGGTGTAGATGGGTTGGAGCGGTTCTGATTGTTATTCACTCCGTTCCGATTGCTATTCTTCGCACCATTGTGGTTATGCGATCCTCCTCCAGTATGGTTGTGACCTCCATGGTTATGAACAAGTCCTCCCGAGTTCGGGGTTAAACGGGGCTTCTGTTGAGCTCCTGAATTATACTTCCCTTGTCCATACTTCCTCTTACGGCTCTCAATCTACTGCTGCTTTCCTTCAATCATAAGGGCCTTATCAACCAACTCCTGGTAGTTGTTGAAAGTTGCCACCATCAACTGCATGCTCATCTCATCGTTCAGCCCTTCCATGAACTTCTCCTGCTTCGCGGCATCTGGGGTTACATCATCAGGGGCATAGCGTGATAGCTTACTAAAGTCATCCACGTACTGAGCCACAGTACGGTTCCCCTGGCGTGAGTTGTGAAACTCACGCTTCTTCATCTGCATGGCTCCAGTTGAGACATGGGCCGTGCGAAAGGCTTGCTGAAACTGGTCCCAAGTAACATTGGCTATAGGAAAAGTAGTCGTGTAATTCTCCCACCATGCGGCTGCTGGTCCATCCAATTGATGTGCGGCAAAGCGCACCTTCTCAGCATCCATGCATCCTGCGGTGGTTAACTCCCTTCCAATACGGCGTAGCCAGTCATCAGCGACTATTGGTTCGGTGCTACTGGAAAACACCGGCGGCTGTAACCTTAGAAAACGGGCTAAATTATCCACTGGCGGAGGGTTGTTGTTGTTATTGTTGCCCTGGTTCTGAACTAGCAATTGCATCAAGGCATTCTCATTGTTGGATCAACTGGGTGAGCTCCGGTGGGAAAACAAAACCGGGGTCACGTCTCGGAGGAATCTGATGGGTTTAGATGGAAGAGATTAGAATAGAAAGAGGTCTAATGAGAGAACACTGCCCATATGCATATGAGGCAAACACAATCAATTCTCTCAATCAAACAAGCAAGGCCATACAAACGGTCTAGAACTATCGCAAAAGTGCTCAACTACTATTTGATACATGGGGGAAATACTACTAATATATGGTGGTCATCTAAAAATTTTGATAGGTGGAAGACTCCATGATGTCTGCTCCAGCTTCGTCTTCGTAGTCATCATCACTTGGATCGGAATCGGTGTCGTCGATGATGATATAGTTGTCCGGGCAAGTGGGGTCATCGTCTTCTTCTTCCGGTGCTGGTCCTCCCATGAATACTCCGATCTTCTTAACCAGGTCGTCGTTCTTCTCCAGTAGTGTCTTGATTTCCTCCTCGTATCCGTCGCGCGTAAACTTGAGTTCTTCCTCCAGCTCGATGATCCTGGTCTTCGCCTTCTTCAACTCCATCATATCTGCGCACATCTGGTTTTCCTCACGTCGAATGTGCTGGTTTAACTCCTGAATGAAAGCTGCAATGGATCGATCCTTCTTGGTGCTGATTACTTCCCATTGCTTGTCTCGGCGCCCACATATTTGGTAGATGGTGTCCTTTAGCTCCCTATTGTAGACTTCTCCAATGCATCCCATGGTAATGTGGGCTGCCATGCTCTTGCCTAAACTCCAGGTGGGTGCTTCGAAAGAAAACTATATGGGCTTAAAAGTTGGCGAGAACGCCGTACCTGGAACTTGTACTTGAATCATCCAGCGCTCCTCTTCTGGTAAGGTGGCATTGTACGTCCCGGTGAAACTTGGTATTCCAATGTTCAAGTACCTAGTGACTTCCTTCAAGTGGCGTCCAAAAGGTGTGTCTTCATCCGGTTGTGCAAACTTGTTCTTCATCTCCGTCATCCTAAAAAGTGGGAAAAGGGAGAGGAGTCAGAAATGAGTAGAGAAGAGTGACCTATGATTTATCTTAGTGGTCGTGTCCTACACTCAGCATGTGCTCTGATGCCATCTTGTAGCGACCCGACCTCAGATGGTCAAGTCTCGTGTTTCAGTTGTCATCCACGGATCGGTAATCTTGACACACACGATTACTCGAAGGATTTATAACAGAGTAGCAATCACACACTTATTACATCGATGTCTCAAAAGAGAACTTATTACAATAATATGGCTTAAGGCCATCTAATGTGATAACAGCGGAAGGCTTGGAAGATAAAGTGAGTCCATCAACTCCAACGGCATGGCTGAGCTGCACGGCAACGACATATCGAACCTTACTCCTCGTCTGAAAAGTCGGCAACATAATACGTTGCAGCCCGAGAATGGGTCAGCACATGGAATATCTTTGGCAATATAACACAAGAGAGCGTAACAAAATAATGCTATCACTACATGCATATTTGGCTGGTGGAAAGCTCTATGGTTATAGTTTTTTGAAAAAGCCAATTTTTCCTACAACAAAGGAATAGATTTTAAATTAACTATCATGGTGGTTGAAACATCATTGAGAATGGTTGACAGCATTCCCAATCCCAATTAAAGTAGTTAACAACCCAACAATATTAATTTTTAGAGTGAGATACATGTGAATACTCAAGTACTAGATACACAGAATTGTCCATAACCGGGGACACGGCTAACCATGATTAGATTGTACACTCTGCGGAGGTTTTGCACTTTTCCCCATAAGACTCGATCGCCTCCGTTGATTTCTTGCCTTTGCATGGTGTTTGAGAAACGGATGACCGAGACACGATCTTTCGTAAACATTAACTCTCTACTCGGGTAGACCATACCAAACCTACAAAACCCACTACCACCGCTGATCTACCTGTTCAAGAGCTTCACGTAACTTACTCAACTATGCTAGAGCCCATAATAGCTTGTGGCTGCACACGGAAGTTTCTAGCATGAATAAACTCAGTTCCCTTAGAGCCTGGGTGGCGGTCCATAAATAAAAACAGGCAATCCTGGAATACCCAGGTACCTCAATCCACCCAGATGTGTATTTAAGTTGCCACCTTAAAGTAAACCATTAATTAACAATCTCATATTTGTCATGGATACACTCAAACCCAACCACGTCTACGAGCATAGCATAGCAATATAAGCAAAGGTAGAAGTAACTCCCAAGGGTTTGATATTAACAGGGCTATAGGTTCTACCTCAACAACTACTTCCCGACCCACAAATTAATGATATCCTAATCATGCAATGTTTGAGGATTGAGCTAATGCATAAAAACTGGATATGAGAAGAGTATGATCAATGTGTTACTTGCCTTGCTGATGATCCGTGAATCCTAGAGACTCGTAGTAACACGCTTCGCACTCCGGGAACTCTATCGCAAGCAAACAATAACATACGTAAGCAACAAGCAAAGATGCACAGGTAAAAGTCAACTAAAAGAGGTTGACCAGAAAGTTCAACTTAAGAACTCTGGTTTGCAAAAAGAATCAAACAAAGCGAAGCAACAAAACTCAAACAGCGAAAGAAATAAGATCCGTTTACTAATCTGAACTAGGGTCAAAATTTAAAGAGGCAAAAACTTGTTTGAGTTGGTTATTCGGAAAGAGGGTTTCGAGACAAAACTCTAGGCGCTTGAATCGCCTGATTCCGATAAACGAGCGAAAAGTTATACTAGATCGAACATCGGATCAGAAATCGCGATCAGAAAAATCGCGGAATAAATCCGATAAAAAGCAAAACGACAAACAGCTTAACGAACGAATGTTCGTTATCTAAACCTAAACGAAAAAACGCGTTCTTTAAAACGAACGGGCGAGCGAACGCTCGCTAAATAAATAAACCGGAGAAAAATCGATCTATTTAAAAAAACGAAAATTAGGGTTTCGGAAAAATAAACCGAACGGTTTTTTTTTAAACCGGCAGTCTCGGATCCGGCGGCTACCTCCGGCGAGGCGGGGTGCGGGGCGGCGGGCTTGGCGGCGGCGGCGAACGCGGGCGGCGGCATGCCGAGGCGGCGGCGGCTGGCGCAGGTTGGCGGCGGTGGTGGTGGTGTGTTGGGGCTCGGGTGGCGGCGTATATAAAGGGGCGGCGACTTGGAGTAGGGGCCAAAGGCGGAGGCGGAGTCCAACTCGGACTCGGTCCGAGTGGCGGCGGCGTGGCGCAGACGCAGGAGGCGGCGGCGGCTGTGAGCCACCGGTGAGCCCTAGGCCCGGTCAGCGCGGGAGTTTTTTTTAATAGTTCCACCGACAGAAAAAAAAATTCCTATAAAATAAAATAAAAATCTAAAAATGCCAAAACAAATTTTCACCGTCTAAATAAAATATTTAGAACGAGATGAACATTTTCTTGGCCCTCAAAATGCAATTTTTAAAACATGCAATTTTTTCTAATGCAAATAAAATGCAAATAATTATTTTAACATTTTTCCTCCAATATTTCAATTATTTTGGAGAAGTCATATTATCTCCTCTCATTTATTTTTATTATGAAATATTTTTCAGAGAGAAAATAATTAAAATCAAAAATCCTCATTCTCAATATTTGATAGAAATCAAATAAGAAAACCGTAAAATCTCAAACTCTCTCCGAGGGTCCTTGAGTTGCTTAGGATTTCGAGGATTGCAACGAAGATGCGATAAAATATGATATGCATGGATGACCTATGTATAACATTCCAAATTGAAAATTTGGGATGTTACACCTGTAATTGTTTTTACTTTATCACTAAGCGGTAGCGATAGTCGTAGAAACAATAGTTTGCGAGACGACAACGATGCTACGATGGAGATCAAGGTGTCGCGCCGGTGACGATGGTCATCATGACGGTGCTTTCGAGATGGAGATCAAAGGCACAAGATGATGATGGCCATATCATATCACTTATATTGGTTGCATGTGATGTGTATCCTTTATGCATCTTATTTTTCTTAGATCGACGGTAGCATTATAAGATGATCTCTCACTAAATTTCAAGGTACAAGTGTTCTCCCTGAGTATGCACCGTTGCGAAAGTTTGTCGTGCCGAGACACCACGTGATGATCGGGTATGATAAGCTCTACGTTCACATACAACGGGTGCAAGCCAGTTTTGCACACATAGAATACTCGGGTTAAACTTGACGAGCCTAGCATATGCAGATATGGCCTCGGAACACTGGAGACCGAAAGGTCGAGCGTGAATCATATAGTAGATATGATCAACATAGTGATGTTCACCATTCAAAACTACTCCATCTCACGTGATGATCGGACATGGTTTAGTTGTTTGGATCACGTGATCATTTAGATGACTAGAGGGATGTCTATCTAAGTGGGAGTTCTTAAGTAATATGATTAATTGAACTTTAAATTTATCATGAACTTAGTCCTGGTAGTATTAGCATATCTATGTTGTAGATCAATAGCTCGCGTTTAGCTCCCCTGTTTTTGATATATTCCTAGAGAAGACTAAGTTGGAAGATGTTAGTAGCAATGATGCGGATTGGATTCGTGATCTAAGGGTTATCTTCATTGTTGCACAGAAGAATTATGTCCTTGATGCACCGCTAGGTGATAGACCGACTGCAGGAGCAGATGCAGACGTTATGAATGTTTGACAAGCTCGATATGATGACTACTTGATAGTTTAGTACACCATGCTTTACGGCTTAGAATCGGGGATTCAAAGACGTTTTGAACGCCACGGAGCATATGAGATGTTCCAAGAGTTAAAATTAGTATTTCAGACTCATGCCCATGTCGAAAGGTATGAGACCTTTGACAAGCACTTTGCCTACAAGATGGAGGAGAATTTCTCAGCTAGTGAGCATGTGCTCAGAATGTCTGAATACTACAATCACTTGAATCAATTGGGAGTTAATCTTCCAGATAAGATAGTGATTGACAGAATTCTCCGATCACTATCACCAAGTTACTAGATCTTTGTGATGAACTATAATATTCATGGGATAAAGGATACTATTCCCAAGCTCTTCGTGATGCTGAAATCGACGAAGGTAGAAATCAAGAAAAGCATCAAGTGTTGATGGTTGACAAGACCACTAGTTTCAAGAAAAGGGCAAAGGGAAGAAGGGGAACTTCAAGAAGAATGGCAAGCAAGTTGCCGCTCAAGTGAAGAAGCCCAAGTCTGGACCTAAGCCTAAGGCTAAGTGCTTCTACTGCAAAGGAAATGGTCACTGGAAGTGGAACTGCCCCTAGATACTTGGCGGATAAGAAGGATGGCAAAGTGAACACAGTATATTTGATATACATGTTATTGATGTGTACTTTACTGGTGTTTACAGCAACCCCTCGGTATTTGATACTAGTTTAGTTGCTAAGAGTAGTAACTCGAAACAAGAGTTGCAAAATAAACAGAGACTAGTTAAGGGCGAGGTGACGATGTGTGTTGGAAAAGATTCCAAGGATGATAAGATCACCATTGCAAACTCCCTTTACCTTCGGGATTAGTGTTGAACCTAAAATAAATGTTATTTGGTGTTTGCGTTGAGCATGAATATGATTAGATCATGTTTATTGCAATACGGTTATTCATTTAAGTCAAAGAATAATTGTTGTTCTGTTTACATGAATAAAACCTTCTGTCGGTGTCAAAATCGGCGGATCTCGGGTAGGGGGTCCCGAACTGTGCGTCTAAGGTGGATGGTAACAGTAGGCAAGGGACACAATGTTTACCCAGGTTCGGGCCCTCTCTATGGAGGTAATACCCTACTTCCTGCTTGATTGATCTTGATGAATATAAGTATTACAAGAGTTGATCTACCACGAGATCGTAGAGGCTAAACCCTAGAAGCTAGCCTATGGTCTGATTGTTCTTGTCCTACAGACTAAACCCTCCGGTTTATATAGACATCGGAGGGGGCTAGGGTTACACAGAGTCGATTACAACAGAAGGAGATCTACATATCTGTATCGCCAAGCTTGCCTTCCACGCCAAGAGAGTCTCATCCGGACACGAGACAAATTCTTCAATCTTGTATCTTCATAGTCCAACAGTCCAGCCAAAGGATATAGTCCGGCTGTCCGGATACCCCCTAATCCAGGACTCCCTCAGTAGCCCCTAAACCAGGCTTCAGTGACGATGAGTCCGGCGCGCAGATTGTCTTCGGCATTGCAAGGCGGGTTCCTCCTCCGAATAGTCCTTAGAAGATCTTGAACACAAGGATACTATCCGGCTCTGCAAAACAAGATTCACATTCCACCGTAGAGAGAATAATATTCACAAATCCGACCTGAACGTATTTGACACCATGACATCATGCCATGGCCCGGTTATTATCGTACCGTGTTTTTCAATCAGCCTTGGCGCATATCGCGTTGCGGTTTCCTTGGCACGTCTTGTCGAAGCAGAGATCGTGTCCCCTTATCACGGGATTCTCATCAATACGGGCGTGGGTAACCCAATCATGCCCGTTGATATGACTCCTCGATTATAGGCAAGTCCCAGACGGTCACGAGGAGGACGCTTGGTATTCACACTCTTTATAAAGAGACCAAGGCCTATCCTTTTTGATTCCTCGAACTCAATCAAATCCCTCCCCTGCCTCGAGTTCCAACACCCAAAGCCCAGGTCAGGCGCGTCGGACCTTCAACCATGTCCGGATCCAACCTTCAAGGTCGGTGGATGCCCTCCTCCGTCATGGAGGAAGACGTCAGAAAGTTAAGAGAGGCGGGTTCTTGACCGGGCGAGATTGCGCACCGGCTGCCTGCTCAAGGGCAAGTCATACCTACTCCCAAACCCGGCGAGAGCGTAGTATTCATATCTCAATTCCTTCGAGGGCTAGGCCTGGCTCTGGATCCCTTCGTGAGGGGGCTCATATTCTATTACGGGCTGGACTTCCATGATTTAGCTCTGGATTCTATTCTCCACATCTCGTCTTTTATCGTCGTGTGTGAAGCTTTTCTCTGCATCACCCCTCACTTCGGCCTGTGGCTCAAGACCTTCCAAGTGGAGCCGAAGACGATCGAGGGGAGGTATGCATAATGCAGAGGTGTTGTAATAAGCAAAAGCGTCGATGCCCCATGGCCCGAGGGTTCTTTCCAGGAGGTGTCCAACTTATGGCAATAAGAATGGTTTTATGTCACAGCTCCCAGGGGTACCAAATGGGTGGCCCCACCTGCCTTTCGCTCGGGTCACCTTCCACAACTAACGTCATGGATCAACAAGGGGCTAGACTGGGGGCCAGTGAAGGACGTGCCCATACTGCAGGGCCGCATCCGAGATCTCCTCGAAAGAGATATTGGTCTAGTCACAGTAACGCAAGTAATGTTACTTTGCCGAACCCACCTGTAAACGCGTTGTCCCCTTAAATGCATGGGAATTCAATCCGGAGGGACCGCGAGCTATTCAGCACTTCCTCGGCATAACGCCCGAGGAGATGTACAAATTGTACTTCAGACCACAAGCAATGTGTCCGGATTCCACCGAGGACGCGGGTCTGAGCTGCAATCGTCCGGATACCCAAGTAAGTCACCCTATGGCCGAACACGTTGTATTTCTATTCATCACGACATCATTCTAAAAAGTCGCTCTTTGACCAGGAATGGATAGCAAAGGCGAAGATGATCAGGTGGCCGGCCCCCTCCCCGAGGTCTCACGGGATCCGGTACTAGTCCGGATGTTGGAGCTTGTGCCCTACCAAGCGCCCTTAGGGGAGAATAAAGGTGGTAAGAAAGAGGCTGACGCCTCCGCGAAGGCGGACAACCAGGGAGAAGAAGCCAAAGCTCCCTCTCCCCAAGGAAGGAAAAGGACCGTCTCTGAAGGCCCGGAGACAATAGTCTCTAAACGGGGGAAGAAATCTTTGCCAGAGGGTCCTGGCCCAGGGGATACCCCGGCCGTATAGTGCCCGCAAGGGGATCAGCCCTCCATCAAGCTGTAAGTAAAAGAAAGGGTTTAATAGTAAAAAAACATCCTACTTTACTTCTGAGGAAAATAACCGAAACATCCGTCTTGTAGTCCGGATCGTGACCCTTCTCGGCAGAGTTCGTCTTCGGGGGATCTTCTTTCGGAGATGATGGAGAGCGAAACGCCTCCCCATGCTATCCCGCCTTACAAGGCGGGCGGCCCCGAGGTGTCGTCTCGGAGGGCTTCTCCTGATCCACCAAGGACAGAGGGTGATTCTTTGGCCACCCAAAGTCCTCAATATCCGGCTCTTGAAGAGAGCAACCGGAAGGGTCCGGCTCCGCCTGTCATTCGGTCGGACGCACTGAAGGATCTGCTAGAGCAGGCGGCTATCTCAAAAGCGCACCGTGCGCTAATGGGCGCGTTGGTTGAGAGGGTTTCATCCGTAGAAAGCGGGTTGCATGAAGCCTTTATGAGTCTGCTAAAAGGTTTTGAGGTACGCGAAGTGACGTGTATTTTTGACAGTACCGCACATGTTTTAAATGTGCCCTGTGCAGATAATAGCCCCTGAGACTCTGGTTGCCGTCGGAAATAGTGGTAAACATAGGATCATAGTCGCAGGTAATAATCCAGCCGTCATCATATGCAGGTGGCGGGAGGTCCGGTGGCTAGCTGGACTTGTGAGGTTGCCGAGCTAACGCGGTGACTTGATGTGGCAGATGCCGACATCGTGCTTGTCAACAAGCGGCTTGACGAGGTGCAGGGTATGTAATTTCTTCGATGATCAACATATGGTAAGAGGAGCGTACTGCCAGTATCTTGAACATGTTGTGAAATGCAGATGGAGCTGCGGCAGTGGAGACCCTTCGGGCGGAACTTGCCCGAGCCAAAAAGCAAGCCAGGAATAGTGATGCGGCCGCTCTAAAGGCGGCTGAAGAGCTGAGGGCCGAACAAGCTGCCCATTGCCAAAGTAAGGAGAAGATGTCCAAGATGGCCGTTGAGTTAAGTGATGCCGCCGACCGATACCGGCTTCTTGAGAAGGAAAGCCGAGCAAGGGCTACGGAGCTGGAGAAGGCCATGGTAGCAGCCAAGGAATCCCGCTCTACAATTAGAGCGATCAAGGAGGAGCTGCGTCACGCCAGGGATATCACGGCTGGGAAGCCCTTTATGCTGCGGATGAAGTTCGTAGATCCTAAGTATGCTCCTCTGGACCGGTTGTGGAGTTCCGCAGACGCCTATCTGGATTTGGCAGCGAGTGCTGCTGATGCGGCCGATTTCTTCATAGATCAAAGGGATCATGAAGTGGAGAAGTTGTTCTGGTCGCAATTTAATGGTCCAGCACGTCTGCTTCCTCTGAATGAGCAGATGGCCGAAAGGGCCAGGCTGTATAGGTTGTCCGGACTCGCCATGAGGTCTGTTATGGATCACCTGTGGCCGGCAGGGCCAAGGCCGAACAGTTACTTCAGCTTGGTGCAGTAGTTCCTTGGTGATGTGCCGCGTATCGACGCTATGAAGAGGTCGGCGTGCATCGAGGGTGCGCGGATGGCGCTTGCCTGTGTCAAAACGCACTGGGCGGAGATGGAAGCCACCGCACTTGCAGTCCTTAGTTCGGCAATTAGCCGAGTAGCTGCCGAGCACTACTTTGATGAGGTCCTTGAAGGCGCTCGTTCAATAGAAGTGCAGTGCTCGAAGAATATTATGTTCGAATGACATGTATTCCCATTAAAAAACAATTTTTTACTAAATTATATAAAGGCTATTTTTATACTTTTGCCTAAAAGTATTATGATGCCTCATGTGCGGCCGTTTATATATATGTGTATATAACCTGAAAGTTTTGTCGTTTACCCCCACGCATATAATGCGGGGGTGTTCTCAGAAGACGCGTGTTCACACTTGATCCAACGTCTTGGTCAATTAAGGAGGTGATAGCGCAGCGAACTAGGCAATTGGACTATATTGCTTTAACACTTTCACTTAGCCATAGGAGTTTGATGCTGGGGCTACTATATAGCCCTCGGTGGCTCCGCTCATCCGAATACGGGCGCGGTCATGCCTGGCCGAAACGGCCCTTCGTTAATGGAGGAATCCCAAAGATTCCGATAAGTCATCAGTGGTTGACCGGTCTCTCGCTTTATCATGACAGTCAGTTTTTGGCTTTCTCTACTGAGGTGCTCGTCCGGGCTAGCCAGGGCACAATCGCAGTAGTTCTCCTAGTGCCACCTTAGCCGATAGAGCGGAACATAAGGTAGCAAAATGCAGGAGCTGGGCAAACCCAACATTTGACCAAAGACATGATTCGGAGCTGATGCATATAAGGCCTAACTTCATGACGCGAACACTCCCTAAGGTGTTCGGTCTTTGAAACATATACTGGGCTTAGGTGATGCCCTTTGATAATGAACCCATAGTGTCCAGGTACGAGCAATATTCTGACGTGGGCACATGCCAAGACACCAGCATCCTTCTCGGTTGTTTTGAGAATCCGGAGGACGTGAACAACAAAAGACAGTAAAAAAGGTTTACACAGGGTCTTAATCTAAAGAGAAACCTTTGCACGGGTCCCTGCTGCACGTCCGCGCCTGTGTCTCTGTTGTGCCGTATCCTGGACGGGTGTAGCACGATCGTCATCTATAAAAGAGAGGTGCTTACTGAAAATTTGTTGTGCAAAAATTTGGTTATTATAAATAAACCATGAAAAAGTCGAGATGGATAAAGTTCAGCCGAATTATCGCGCCGAAGCCCCTGGTATCGTCTATACGAGTGTAACCATCGAACCAATATCTATCCAATGATTGGCCGGACTCATCTAACTGTGTCCGCGGTCCTAACGACCGATCATCATCTCTAGTGGTGAGGTCGTCTAGTGTTTGGCTGTTAAAGCAGCCGTGCGTTATTCTGCTCGGAACGAATGCTCAACATTTCCATGTACTGTGATGGTGCCGCGCGGACCGGGCATTTTAAGTTGGAGTAAAGCGTAATGCGGTATTGCATTGAAACGGGCGAGAGCCTCTCGTCCGAGTAGTGCTTGATAGCCACTTCGGAATGGATCAATGTCAAAGGTTAACCTTTCGCTCCGGAGGTTGTCGGGCGAGCCGAACACAACCTCTAGTACTAGAGAGCCCGTGCAACGAGCCTCTCAGGTTCGGTATTACTCCCTTGAAGGTAGTATTACTGCGGCTGATGTTTGTTGGGTTTATCCCCATTTTGCGGACGGTGTCCTGGTATATCAGATTTAGACTACTGCCGTCGTCCATAAGGACTCGTGTAAGGTGGTATCCGTTTACTATTGGGTCCAGCACCAAGGCGGCTGATCCTTCCTGCCGGATACCTATTAGGTGATCCCTGTGATCGAAAGTGACTGGGCAGGCCGACCAGTGGTAGGACTCATGGGTGACGGGCTCCATGACTCGTGTATTTCGGAGTGCGTATTTGACTCTCCTCTTTGTCACGTGGATAACATTTACTGTTTTGACTTCTAGCGGGAATTTTTTCTGTCCCCCAGTGTCTTGCTGGCGAGGCGTATCCTCGTCCTCGCTCGGAGTGTCCTCCCCCTTGTGTTAGGTGTTTAGCTTGCTAGCCTGCTTGAAGACCCAGCATTCTCTTTGGGTATGATTTGCAGGTTTGCCGGGGGTGCCATGGATCTGACATAGTTTGTGTAGGATTTTGTTTAGGCCGGTCGGTTCATCTCTGTTGCCTTTAAAGGGCTTTTTCCGCTGACCCGGTCGAGAGCCTCTAAATCCGGCGTTTACCATTGTGTTGTCTGGGATGTCTTTGTTATTCCGGCGCTTGCATTTACTGCGTCACGGTTTTCCATTGTCGTCCCGGACCTTAGATGTGCTTGGGTCGCTGGTGCTGCTGCGGGCTAACCGGTCCTCTCGCCGCTAAAAAGCGGGTCATGAGGCTTGTTAGGGCTGCCATTGTTCTCGGCTTTTCTTGTCCAAGGTGTCTGGCAAGCCATTCGTCTCGAACGCTGTGCTTGAAAGCTGCTAGGGCTTCAGCGTCCGGACAGTCGACAATTTGGTTCTTCTTAGTGAGAAACCTATTCCAAAGCTTTCGGGCTGACTCTCCGGGCTGTTGACTTATATGACTCAAATCATCAGCGTCCGGGGGTTGGACATAAGTCCCTTGAAAGTTAGTCCGGAAAGCGTCCTCGAGCTCCTCCCAACTTCCAATGGATTTTTCTGGGAGGCTTTTCAGCCAGTGCCGAGCTGGTCCTTTGAGCTTGAGGGGTAAGTAGTTGATGGCGTGGAGATCGTCTCAACGAGCCATGTGAATATGGAGGATGAAGTCCTCGATCCAGACCCTAGGGTCTGTGGTTCTGTCGTATGCCTCTATGTTGACTGGTTTGAACCCTTCTGGAAATTCATGGTCTAATACCTCGTCGGTGAAACATAGGGGGTGTGCGGCACCCCTGTATTTGGCTGTGCCATGGCGTTCGGACGGTTGTGGTATTTGGTGTTGGCTGAGTGCTGGAGCATGTTTCCTTGATCCCTAGATGGATTTGGTTGCGCAGGCCCGTTGATGCGGGTCCTCGCGTCGGTCATGTACTGACTTATGTGCGGCCTCGTTGGCCACCCTATCGCGGCCACGAGGTCGTCGATCCGACCGATCGGCGGTTTTGTTTTTTGGCTGTGAGGGTTCGAAGGCCTCGTCGTCGAATTCCGGCAGCAACTTCCGCTTTGGGTAGCTCTTCATGGGGCGACTGCCACGGTACTTTTATGCCGTGTCAAGCACTTTATTCCATCTACTATTGAGTGTGTTTTGTGCGGCCTTGAGCCTATGTTTCTGCTTCTTCAAACTTCTTGCAGTGGCCATAAGCCTTTCTTGCTCCAGCTGCCTTTCCAGGATGATGCGCTCGTCGTCGTCCGGATTGTTCTCCTGACCGGAGACGGGTTGGTTGTCTTGATGCTCGGCGTCGCCGTGCTCGGACAACGGCTCCGCACTTTGTTCGTCGTCCGCTGGCTTGCCCTGCTCTATCGCTGGGTCAATTTGGCTTCTTGTTGCGTTGTTGTCGCTGTTTTTTCCAAGGCGGGATTTAGAGCGGCGCCTACGGCGCCGTTTTGATTGCTTGTCGTGGGAGCTATCTTTCGCTGCATCCTCGTTATTATGTTCTTTGGGTGTATCCACCATATATACGTCGTGTGATGAAGTGGCAGTCCAAATACATTGGCGATGGTTCCTGTTCGTCTCCTGCATCATTGTCTATTCCATCGATGTCTTCGGAGTCAAAGCCGAGCATGTCGGTTAAGTCGTCGACAGTGGCTACTAAGTGGGTGGTGGGTGGGGAGTGAATTTCTTCTTCATCCGCATCCCACTCTAGCCGGACATAGTTCGGCCAAGGTTCTCCAGACAGGGAGAGAGATTTTAATGAGTTCAAGATGTCGCCGAAGGGCGAGTGCTGAAAGATATCTGTGGAGGTGAACTCCATGATCGGCGCCCAATCGGATTCGATAGGTATGGGCGCGGGTGGTTCGGAGTCTGTGGCCGGGGACGAGTCCAGCAGTTCGGCGACGTGGCTCTCGTGTGGGGTAAGGTCAATATTCGGCTCTATCGCCACTGAGGGTGCGGTCTCCCTGGCGGAGTCTATCCTCCCATCCTCGGATGGCGTGATCTGCTACGGACTAAAGGACTGAGTAGTTGCTGGCGTGATCTCCCGAACACTGTCCGGCGGCAGAGCTATGTCATGCTCGTCGTGATCGTGTGGCACACCTGGCATGGGTCCGAATCCGTCGAAGATCGAGTCTCCGTGGATATCGGCAACGTAATTCAAGTTTCCAAACCTGACCTAATGGCCAGGGGCGTTGCTCTCGATCTGCTCCAGATGGCCAAACGAGTTGGCCCGCAGTGAGAAGCCGCCGGACACGAAGATCTGTCCGGGGAGGAAAACCTCACCCTGGATCGCAACGTTGTCAATTATCGAAGGGTCCATTGAACCTTGCAGCGACGACACAGTGGAACTCTCAATGAAAGCACCAATGTCAGTGTCAAAACTGGCGGATCTCGGGTAGGAGGTCCCGAACTGTGCGTCTAAGGTGGATGGTAACAGGAGGCAAGGGACATGATGTTTACCCAGGTTCGGGCCCTCTCTATGGAGGTAATACCCTACTTCCTGCTTGATTGGTCTTGATGAATATGAGTATTACAAGAATTGATCTACCACGAGATCGTAGAGGCTAAACCCTAGAAGCTAGCCTATGGTCTGATTGTTCTTGTCCTATGGACTAAACCCTCCGGTTTATATAGACACTGGAGGAGGCTAGGGTTACACAGAGTCGGTTACAACAGAAGGAGATCTACATATCTGTATCGCCAAGCTTGCCTTCCACGACAAGAGAGTCCCATCTGGACACGAGACAAAGTCTTCAATCTTGTATCTTCATAGTCCAACAGTCCGGCCAAAGGATATAGTCCGGCTGTCCGGATACCCCCTAATCCAGGACTCCCTCACCTTCTATGGTCATACACTCAAAATAAATGGTTTATTGAATTTCGATCGTGTTGATACATATATTCATAATATTGATGCCAAAAGATGCAAAGTTGATAATGATAGTGCAACATATTTGTGGCAATGTCGTTGTGGTGTAAAGCGCATGAAGAAACTCCATGCTGGTGGGATTTTGGAATCACTTGATTATGAATCGCTTAATGCTTGCGAACCATTCCTCATGGGCAAGATGACTAAGACTCCGTTCTCCGGAACAATGGAGCGAGCCACTGACTTATTGGAAATAATACATACCGACGTATGCGGTCTAATGAGTGTTGAGGCTCACGGCGGGTATAATTGTTTTCTGACCTTCACAGATGATTTGAGCAGATATGTGTATATCTACTTGATGAAACACAAGTCTGAAACACTTGAAAAGTTCAAAGATTTTCAGAGTGAAGTAGAGAATCATCGTAACAAGAAAATAAAGTTTCTACGATCTGATCATAGAGGCAAATATTTGAGTTACGAAGTTTGGCCTTCTATTAAAACAATGTGGAATAGTTTCACAAACTCATGCCACCTGGAACACCACAAACATAATGGTGTGTCCGCACGTCATAACCGTACTTTATTGGATATAGTGCAATCTATGATGTCTCTTACCGATTTACCACTATCGTTTTGGGGTTATGCATTAGAGACAGCTACATTCACTTTAAATAGGGCACCGTATAAATCCGTTGAAACGACACTGTATGAACTATGGTTTGGCAAGAAACCTAAGCTGTCGTTTCTTAAAGTTTGAGGTTGCAATGCTTAGGTGAAAAAGTTTCAACCTGATAAGCTCAAAACCAAATCGGAGAAGAGCGTTTTCATAGGATACCCAAAAGAAAATGTTGGGTACACATTCTATCACAGATCCGAAGGCAAGATCTTTGTTGCTAAGAATGGATCCTTTCTAGAGAAGGAGTTTCTCTCGAAAGAAGTGAGTGGGAGGAAAGTAGAACTTGATGAGGTAATTGTACCTTCTCCCAAATTGGAAATAGGTCGTCACAGAAATCGGTTCCAGTGATGCCTACACCAATTAGTGAGGAATATTAATGATGATGATCATGAAACTTTAGATCAAGTTACTACCGAACCTCGTAGGTCAACCAAAGTATGGTCTGCACCAGATTAGTATTGTAATCCTATTCTGGAGGTCATGTTACTTGACATTGACAAACCTACGACCTATAAGGAAGCGATTATGAGCCCAGATTCCGCGAAATGGCTTGAGGCCATGAAAATTTGAGTCGGGATCCATGTATGAGAACAAAGTGTGGACTTTGGTTGACTTGCCCGATGATCGGCAAGCCATAGAAAATAAATGGATCTTCAAGAGGAAGACGGACGCTGATAGTAGTGTTACTATCTACAAAGTTAGACTTGTCGAAAAAGGTTTTTGACAAGTTCAAGGTGTTGACTACAATGAGATTTTCTCACTTGTATCGATGCTTAAAAGTCTGTCCGAATCATGTTAGCAATTGCCACATTTAATGAAATTTGGCATACGGATGTCAAACCTGCATTCCTTAAATGGATTTCTTAAAGAAGAGTTGTATATGATGCAACCAGAAGGTTTTGTCGGTCCTAAAGGTGCTAACAAAGTGTGCAATTCTCCAGCGATCCATCTATGGACTGGTGCGAGCATCTCGGAGTTGGAATATACGCTTTGATGAGTTGATCAAAGCATATAGTTTTATACGGACTTGTGGTGAAGCCTGTATTTACAAGAAAGTGAGTGGGAGCACTACAGCCTTTCTGATAAGTATATGTGAATGACATATTGTTGATCGGAAATGATGTAGAACTTTCTGGAAAGCATAAAGGAGTGTTTGAAAGGAGTTTTTCAAAGAAAGACCACGGTGAAGCTGCTTACATATTTGGCATCAAGATCTATAGAGATAGATCAAGACGCTTGATAAGTTTTTTCAATTAGTACATACCTTGACAAGTTTTTGAAGTAGTTCAAAATAGAACAGTCAAAGAAGGAGTTCTTGCCTGTGTTGCAAGGTGTGAAGTTGAGTAAGACTCAAAGCCCGACCACGGCAGAAGATAGAAAGAGAATGAAAGTCATTCCGTATGCCTCAACCATATCTTCTATAAACTATGTCATGTTGTGTACCAGATCTATTGTATACCCTACACTGAGTTTGACAAGGGAGTACAATAGTGACCTAGGAGTAGATCACTGGACAACGGTCAAAATTATCCTTAGTGGAATAAGGATATGTTTCTCGATTATGCAGGTAACAAAAGGTTCGTCGTAAAGGGTTACGTCGATACAAGTTTTGACACTAATCCAAATGACTCTAAGTCTCAATCTGGATATATATTGAAAGTGGGAGCAATTAGCTAGAGTAGCTCCGTGCAGAGCAATGTTGACATAAAAATTTGCAAAATACATACGGCTCTGAATGTGGCAGACCCGTTGACTAAACTTCTCTCACAAGCAAAACATGATCACACCTTAAGTACTCTTTGGGTGTTAAATCACATAGCGATGTGAACTAGATTATTGACTCTAGTAAACCCTTTGGATGTTGGTCACATGACGATGTGAACTATGGGTGTTAATCACATGGTGATGTGAATTATTGGTGTTAAATCACATGACAATGTGAACTAGATTATTGACTCTAGTGCAAGTGGGAAACTGAAGGAAATATGCCCTAGAGGCAATAATAAAGTTATTATTTATTTCCTTATTTCATGATAAATGTTTATTATTCATGCTAGAATTGTATTAACCGGAAACTTAGTTCATGTGTGGATACATAGACAAACAGAGTGTCACTAGTATGCCTCTACTTGACTAGCTCATTAATCAAAGATGGTTAAGTTTCCTAGCCATAGACATGAGTCGTCATTTGATAAACATAATTACATCATTAGGAGAATGATGTGATTGACTTGACCCATTCCGTTAGCTTAGCACTTGATCATTTAGTTTACTGCTATTGCTTTCTTCATGACTTATACATGTTCCTAGGACTATGAGATTATGCAACTCCCGAATACCGGAGGAACACTTTGGGTGCTACCAAACGTCACAACATAACTGGGTGATTACAAAGGTGCTCTACAGGTGTCTCCGATGGTACTTGTTGAGTTGGCATAGATCAAGATTAGGATTTGTCACTCCGATTGTCAGAGAGGTATCTTTAGGCCCTCTCAGTAATGCACATCACTATAAGCCTTGAAAAAAATGTGACTAAAGAGTTAGTTTCGGGATGATGAATTACGAAACGAGTAAAGAGACTTGCCGGTAACGAGATTGAACTAGGTATTGAGATACCAACGATCGAATCTCAGGCAAGTAACCTACCGATGACAAAGGGAACAACGTATGTTGTTATGCGGTTTGACCGATAAAGATCTTCGTAGAATATGTAGGAACTAATATGAGCATCCAGGTTCCGCTATTGGTTATTGACCAGAGATGAGTCTCGGTCATGTCTACATAGTTCTCGAACCCATAGGGTCCGCACGGTTAACGTTCGGTGACGATCAGTATTATGAGTTTATGTGTTCTGATGTACCGAAGGTAGTTCGGAGTCCCGGATGAGACCGTGGACATGACGAGGAGTCTCGAAATGTTCGAGACATAAATATCGATATATTGGAAGGCTATATTCGGACATTGGAAAGGTTCTGAGTGATTCGGGTATTTATCGGAGTAGGGGAGAGTTACGGGAATTCGCCGGGGAGTATATGGGCCTTATTGGGCTTTAGGGGAGAGAGAGGGGCTGCCTAGGGCAGGACGCCCCCCCCCCCCCAAGGCCTAGTCCGAATTGGACTAGGGGGAGGGGCGGCGCCCCCTCCTTCCTTCTCTTCTCTCTTCCCCTTCCTTCTCTCCTACTCCTACTACTTGGAAAGGGGAATCCTACTCCCGGTGGGAGTAGGACTCCCCAGGGCGCGCCATAGTAGAGGGCCGGTCCTCCCCCTCCTCCACTCCTTTATATACGGGGGAAGGGACACCCCATAGACACACAAGTTGATCAGTTGATCTTTTAGCCGTGTGCGGTGCCCCCCTCCACCATAATCCACCTCGGTCATATTGTAGCGGTGCTTAGGCGAAGCCCTGCGTCGATAGCATCATCATCACCGTCATCACGTCGTCGTGCTGATGGAACTCTCCCTCGAAGCTCTGCTGGATCGTGAGTTCGTGGGACGTCACCGAGCTGAACGTGTGCTGAACTCGTAGGTACCGTGCGTTCGGTACTTGGATCAGTCGGATCGTGAAGACGTACGACTACATAAACTGCGTTGTCGTAACGCTTCCACTTTCGGTCTACGAGGGTATGTGGAAAACACTCTCCCCTCTCATTGCTATGCATCACCATGATCTTGCGTGTGCGTAGGAAATTTTTTGATATTACTACGTTCCCCAACAGTGGCATCCGAGCCAGGTTTATGGTAGATGTCATATGCACGAGTAGAACACAAGTGAGTTGTGGGCGATACTAGTGATACTGCTTACCAGCATGTTATACTTTGATTCGGCAGTATTGTTGGATGAAGCGGCCCGGACCGACATTACGTGTACACTTACGCGAGACTGGTTCTACCGAGGTGCTTTGCACACAGGTGGCTGGCGGGCGTCAGTTTCTCCAACTTTAGCTAAATCGAGTGTGACTACGCCCGGTTCTTGTGAAGGTTAAAACAGCACATACTTGAAGAAATATCGTTGTGGTTTTGATGCGTAGGTAAGAACGGTTCTTGCTCAGCCCGTAGCAGCCACGTAAAACTTGCAACAACAAAGTAGAGGACATCTAACTTGTTTTTGCAGGGCATGTTGTGATGTGATATGGTGAAGACATGATGCTAAATTTTATTGTATGAGATGATCATGTTTTGTAATGGAGTTATCGCCAACTGGCAGGAGCCATATGGTTATCGCTTTATTGTATGCAATGCAATCGCCCTGTAATTGTTTTTACTTTATCACTAAGTGGTAGCGATAGTCGTAGAAACAATAGTTGGCGAGACGGCAACGATGCTATGATGGAGATCAAGGTTTCGCGCCGGTGACGATGGTCATCATGACGGTGCTTTGGAGATGGAGATCAAAGGTACAAGCTGATGATGGCCATATCATATCACTTATATTGATTGCATGTGATGTGTATCCTTTATGCATCTTATTTTACTTAGATCGACGGTAGCATTATAAGATGATCTCTCACTAAATTTCAAGGTACAAGTGTTCTCCCTGAGTATGCACCGTTGCGAAAGTTTGTCGTGCCGAGACACCACATGATGATCGGGTGTGATAAGCTCTAGTTCACATACAACAGGTGCAAGCCAGTTTTGCACACACATAATACTCGGGTTAAACATGGCGAGCCTAGCATATGCAGATATGGCCTTGGAACACTGGAGAACGAAAGGTCGAGCGTGAATCATATAGTAGATATGATCAACATAGTGATGTTCACCATTGAAAACTACTCCATCTCACGTGATGATCGGACATGGTTTAGTTGATTTGGATCACGTGATCATTTAGATGACTAGAGGGATGTCTATCTAAGTGGGAGTTCTTAAGTAATATGATTAATTGAACTTTAAATTTATCATGAACTTAGTCCTGGTAGTATTAGCATATCTATGTTGTAGATCAATAGCTCGCGTTTAGCTCCCCTGTTTTTGATATGTTCCTAGAGAAAACTAAGTTGAAAGATGTTAGTAGCAATGATGCGGATTGGATCCGTGATCTAAGGATTATCCACATTGTTGCACAGAAGAATTATGTCCTTGATGCACCACTAGGTGACAGACCGATTGCAGGAGCAGATGCAGACGTTATGAATGTTTGACAAGCTCGATATGATGACTACTTGATAGTTTAGTACACCATGATTTACGGCTTAGAATCGGGGCTTCAAAGACATTTTGAACGCCACGGAGCATATGAGATGTTCCAAGAGTTAAAATTAGTATTTCAGACTCATGCCCATGTCGAAAGGTATGAGACCTTTGACAAGCACTTTGCCTACAAGATGGAGGAGAATTTCTTAGCTAGTGAGCATGTGCTCAGAATGTCTGAATACTACAATCACTTGAATCAAGTGGGAGTTAATCTTCCAGATAAGATAGTGATTGACAGAATTCTCCAGTCACTATCACCAAGTTAATAGAACTTTGTGATGAACTATAATATGCAAGGGATAACGGAAACGATTCCCAAGCTCTTCTTGATGCTGAAATCGACGAAGGTAGAAATCAAGAAAAGCATCAAGTGTTGATGGTTGACAAGACCACTAGTTTCAAGAAAAGGGCAAAGGGAAGAAGGGTAACTTCAAGAACAACGGCAAGCAAGTTGCCGCTCAAGTGACGAAGCCCAAGTCTGGACCTAAGCCTGATACTAAGTGCTTCTACTGCAAAGGAAATGGTCATTGGAAGTGGAATTGCCCCTAGATACTTGGCGGATAAGAAGGATGGCAAAGTGAACAAAGGTATATTTGATATACATGTTATTGATGTGTACTTAACTAGTGTTTATAGCAACCCCTCGGTATTTGATACTAGTTCAGTTGCTAAGAGCAGTAACTCGAAACAAGAGTTGCAAAATAAACAGAGACTAGTTAAGGGGGAGATGACGATGTGTGTTGGAAATGATTCCAAGGATGATAAGATCACCATCACAAACTCCCTTTACCTTCGGGATTAGTGTTGAACCTAAAATAAATTTTATTTGGTGTTTGTGTTGAGCATGAATATGATTAGATCATGTTTATTGCAATACGGTTATTCATTTAAGTCAAATAATAATTGTTGTTCTGTTTACATGAATAAAACCTTCTATGGTCATACACTCAAAATAAATGGTTTATTGAATCTCGATCGTGTTGATACACATATTCATAATATTGATGCCAAAAGATGCAAAGTTGATAATGATAGTGCAACATATTTGTGGCAATGCCGTTGTGGTGTAAAGAGCATGAAGAAAGTCCATGCTGATGGGATTTTGGAATCACTTGATTATGAATCACTTGATGCTTGCGAACCATGCCTCATGGGCAAGATGACTAAGACTCCGTTCTCCGGAACAATGGAGCGAGCCACTGACTTATTGGAAATAATACATACCGATGTATGTGATCCAATGAGTGTTGAGGCTCACGGCGGGTATAATTGTTTTCTGACCTTCACAGATGATTTGAGCAGATATGTGTATATCTACTTGATGAAACACAAGTCTGAAACACTTGAAAAGTTCAAAGATTTTCAGAGTGATGTAGAGAATCATCGTAACAAGAAAATAAAGTTCCTACGATCTGATCGCGGAGGCAAATATTTGAGTTACGAGTTTGGCCTTCAATCAAAACAATGTGGGATAGTTTCACAAACTCATGCCACCTGGAACACCACAGCATAATGGTGTGTCCGAATGTCATAACCGTACTTTATTGGATATAGTGCAATCTATGATGTCTCTTACCGATTTACCACTATCGTTTTGGGGTTATGCATTAGAGATAGCTACATTCACGTTAAATAGGGCACTGTCTAAATTCGTTGAGACGACACCGTATGAACTATGGTTTGAAAAGAAACCTAAGTTGTCGTTTCTTAAAGTTTGAGGTTGCAATGCTTTTGTGAAAAAGTTTCAACCTGATAAGGTCAAACCCAAATCGGAGAAGTGCGTTTTCATAGGATACCAAAAATAAAATGTTGGGTACACCTTCTATCACAGATCCGAAGGCAAGATCTTTGTTGCTAAGAATGGATCCTTTCTAGAGAAGGAGTTTCTCTCGAAAGAAGTGAGTGGGAGGAAAGTAGAACTTGATGAGGTAATTGTACCTTCTCCCGAATTGGAAATAGTTCATCACAGAAATTAGTTCCAGTGATGCCTACACCAATTAGTGAGGAAGATTAATGATGATGATCATGAAACTTCAGATCAAGTTACTACCGAACCTCGTAGGTAAACTAGACTACGGTCCGCACCAGAGTAGTACGGTAATCCTTTTCTGGAGGTCATGTTACTTGACCATGACGAACCTACGAACTATGAGGAAGCAATGATGAGCCCAGATTCCGCGAAATGGCTTGAGGCCATGAAAATCTGAGATGGGATCCATGTATGAGAACAAAGTGTGGACTTTGGTTGACTTGCCCGATGATCGGCAAGCCATAGAAAATAATTGGATCTTCAAGAGAAAGACGGACGCTGATAGTAGTGTTACTATCTACAAAGCTAGACTTGTTGAAAAAGGTTTTTGACAAGTTCAAGGTGTTGACTACAATGAGATTTTCTCACTTGTATCGATGCTTAAAAGTCTGTCCGAATCATGTTAGCAATTGCCACATTTTATGAAATTTGGCAAATGGATGTCAAACCTGCATTCCTTAAATTGATTTCTTAAAGAAGAGTTGTATATGATGCAACCAGAAGGTTTTGTCGATCCTAAAGGTGCTAACAAAGTGTGCAAAGCTCCAGGGATCCATCTATGGACTGGTGCAAGCATCTCGGAGTTGGAATATACGCTTTGATGAGTTGATTAAAGCATATAGTTTTATACAGACTTGCGGTGAAGCCTGTATTTACAAGAAAGTGAGTGGGAGCATTACAGCCTTTCTGATAAGTATATGTGAATGACATATTGTTGATCAGAAATGATGTAGAATTTTCTGGAAAGCATAATGGAGTGTTTGGAAGGAGTTTAAGAAAGACCTCGGTGAAGCTTCTTACATATTGGGCATCAAGATCTATAGAGATAGATGAAGACGCTTGATAAGTTTTTTCAATTAATACATACCTTGACAAGTTTTTGAAGTAGTTCAAAATAGAACAGTCAAAGAAGGAGTTCTTGCCTGTGTTGCAAGGTGTGAAGTTGAGTAAGACTCAAAGCCCGCCGTAGGGTCCGCACGCTTAACGTTCTGTGACGATCGGTATTATGAGTTTATGTGTTTTGATGTACCGAACGTAGTTCGGAGTCCCGGATGAGATCGGGGACATGACGAGGAGTCTCAAAATGTTTGAGACATAAAGATCGATATATTGGAAGGCTATATTCGGACATCGGAAAGGCTCTGAGTGATTCGGGTATTTATCGTAGTACCGAAGAGTTACAGGAATTCGCCGGGGAGTATATGGGCCTTATTGGGCTTTAGGGGAGAGAGAGGGGCTGCCTAGGGCAGGCCACGCCCCCCCCCCCCCAAGGCCTAGTCCGAATTGGACTAGGGGGAGGGGTTGCGCCCCCTCCTTCCTTCTCTTCTCTCTTCCCCTTCCTTCTCTCCTACTCCTACTACTTGGAAGGGGGGAATCCTACTCCTAGCGGGAGTAGGACTCCCCAGGGCGCGCCATAGTAGAAGGCCGGCCCTCCCCCTCCTCCACTCCTTTATATACGTGGGAAGGGGGCACCCCATAGACACACAAGTTGATCAGTTGATCTTTTAGCCGTGTGCGGTGCCCCCCTCCACCATAATCCACCTCGGTCATATCGTAGCAGTGCTTAGACGAAGCCCTGCGTCGGTAGCATCATCATCACCGTCATCACGCCGTCGTGCTGACGGAACTCTCCCTCGAAGCTATGCTGGATCGTGAGTCCGTGGGACGTCGCCGAGCTGAACGTGTGCTGAACTCGGAGGTGCCGTGCGTTCGGTACTTGGATCGGTCGGATCGTGAAGACGTACGAGTACATCAACCGCGTTATCATAACGCTTATGCTTTCGGTCTACGAGGGTACGTAGACAACACTCTCCCCTCTCATTGCTATGGGTCACCATGATCTTGCATGTGCGTAGGATTTTTTTTGAAATTAGTACGTTCCCCAACACGCCTCATGGTACTTGCACCGATGGTAGGTGATATTTAGTTTACCTGGGGACGAGCGGGTTAGGGTGTTCCTCGGTGTCGATGGTACCCTAAATAGCAAGTATCATCAGTGCGATGTACATGTGGCTATCGGTGTTGAATAATTGCTATGTTACTCATCTTTCGATTTAAATGTGCAGTTATTTCGTCACTACGAGGGTCTAGTGTTCGACGAGCTCCGCCCCTGCGTTCGTTGGTGAGCACAAATGACATCTCCTCCTCCCCTTCATTTGCTCTGTTCTGGTCTTCGTGCCGATGAAACTTGCTAGCTATAGGTGTCAATCATCAGTATGCGTAACCACTATGCGTCTCCCGTTCAAAAGGGTTATATCTATAAATATGCATGCATTTGCATATTTATAATCGTGATTCGTTCGAATTGTCCAACGTTATCCGTGGACAGCCTGAGTATGTGTAGATTGGGTTCGTTTTCCCATATGCTCTGCTCCAGATTCGATGCAGAATTTCGTCAGTGCCTCCGTGTTGTTCTCCGGGTACACATCCTCTCTGCTTCTTGCCGAGACGTGTATCAGGAGAACAGCGGGGAGGTGCTGCCGAAATTTTGCGTGGGATCCGGAGCAGAGCATGGGAAAATGAACCCAATCTACATATACTCGGGTGGAATTAGGACCTATCTTTACCTATTAGCGTGTAGATTGCATGGACGTAATAAAACTGACAAACTCCATTAACTGATGGATATGGTTTGCTTAATTATGTATATATTTATTGTGTGTCCAGTAGGAAGTCAATATGAGTGATCGTGCTTGGATGTACACCGGTTACACTAGTCAGAAAGTTTGGACTGAGGAATGGTTAACAAAAACCAAGGGGTTTGTTAGAGCCACATTTGCAAATGGCCAGGAATTAAGCTGGTGCCTCTGTGTCCGGCGCGACAACTATAAAAAGAGGGACGAGCTTGAAATGAGTAAAGACCTGCACAAGTTTGGTTTTACGCCTGATTACACGGTCTGGACATTACATGGTGAGTCTGCCCAACATGCCAGAGCCGAGGTGGTTCGTCGTCGCACCAACGAGCATGGTACCGGGACCGCAGACATGGTGCAAGACTTTGACGATGCTCGGGACTCGGACGAGGAGATGGAGGAATCTGCAAAGGCCTTGACTGAAATGTTGGAGTCCTCAAAACGTCCCCTCCACGAGCACACTGAGCTTTGTCATCTGGATGCCATCTCACAAATAATGGCTTTGAAGGCTCAATTCAACTTGGGCAGAGAATGCTACGACACGATGATGACAAAGATTCTACAATTTCTACCCAAAGGCCATGTGCTACCTCCAAACCTGTACCAGTCGGACAAAATCCTCTCAGGTTTTAAGATGCCCTATGAGAAGATACATGCCCGTGAGAAAGGATGTGTCTTATTTAGGCTTCAAAGATGAGGACTTGAACTATTATCCCATTTGCAATTCTTCCAGGTATGTTGTGGTAGACAACGGTATGGGTGAGAAGACGCAGACCAAAATACCCGTTAATGTCCCTCTTGTCGAGAAGTTAAATTTAGTTGAAAAATAAAATGAGTATTTGACAAAAAAAATTAGAAGAATTGAAGAAGAGAAGATGACATTGGAGTTGTATGTTGCCGATGTCATCGATGATCACAAGATGAAGATGAATGCAATGCGCTTGAAGATGGATGCAATGCGCCTGAAGCTTAAGAAGATTAGAAAATATGCCATTGATAATGAGGCTTGGTATCATTATGCCGTTGGATCAATTGTTACATTAGTTGCGATCTTCATCACATTTGTTGTGATGAGGGTAAGTTTTCTCTAGTGTTTTGCTTTACAAATGGATACTTAGCTTATTTTCCTCCTAAATGGTATAATTACCTAAGTTAGATAAAAATGAGCTATACTTAGCTTATTCAGTTCATTTATGACATACTTAGCATACTTAGGTCAAGAAAGGCATGATAATCTTTGTTACCTCCAAAATGATATAGACTTAGCTTATTTTCCTCGAAAATGACATAATAACCTTACTAAGCTCCAAAATGACCAATTTACCTAGCTTAGGTCTAAAATGACATACACTTAGCATTTTTACCTAGCTTAGCAATAAAATAGCATATTACCTAGAAGAAGAAGAAGAAGAAGAAGAAGAAGAAGAAGAAGAAGAAGAAGAAGAAGAAGAAGAAGAAGAAGAAGAAGAAGAAGAAGAAGAAGAAGAAGAAGAAGGAGAAGAAGAAGGAGAAGAAGGAGAAGAAGGAGAAGAAGAAGAAGAAGGAGAAGAAGGAGAAGAAGGAGAAGAAGGAGAAGAAGGAGAAGAAGGAGAAGAAGGAGAAGAAGGAGAAGAAGGAGAAGAAGGAGAAGAAGGAGAAGAAGCAGAAGAAGGAGAAGAAGGAGAAGAAGGAGAAGAAGGAGAAGAAGAAGAAGAAGAAGAAGAAGAAGAAGAAGAAGAAGAAGAAGAAGAAGAAGAAGAAGAAGAAGAAGAAGAAGAAGAAGAAGAAGAAGAAGAAGAAGAAGAAGAAGAAGAAGAAGAAGAAGAAGAAGAAGAAGAAGAAGAAGAAGAAGAAGAAGAAGAAGAAGAAGAAGAAGAAGAAGAAGAAGAAGAAGAAGAAGAAGAAGAAGAAGAAGAAGAAGAAGAAGAAGAAGAAGAAGAAGAAGAAGAAGAAGAAGAAGAAGAAGAAGAAGAAGAAGAAGAAGAAGAAGAAGAAGAAGAAGAAGAAGAAGAAGAAGAAGAAGAAGAAGAAGAAGAAGAAGAAGAAGAAGAAGAAGAAGAAGAAGAAGAAGAAGAAGAAGAAGAAGAAGAAGAAGAAGAAGAAGAAGAAGAAGAAGAAGAAGAAGAAGAAGAAGAAGAAGAAGAAGAAGAAGAAGAAGAAGAAGAAGAAGAAGAAGAAGAAGAAGAAGAAGAAGAAGAAGAAGAAGAAGAAGAAGAAGAAGAAGAAGAAGAAGAAGAAGAAGAAGAAGAAGAAGAAGGAGAAGAAGGAGAAGAAGGAGAAGAAGGAGAAGAAGGAGAAGAAGGAGAAGAAGGAGAAGAAGGAGAAGAAGGAGAAGAAGGAGAAGAAGGAGAAGAAGGAGAAGAAGGAGAAGAAGGAGAAGAAGGAGAAGAAGGAGAAGAAGGAGAAGAAGGAGAAGAAGGAGAAGAAGGAGAAGAAGGAGAAGAAGGAGAAGAAGGAGAAGAAGGAGAAGAAGGAGAAGGAGAAGGAGAAGGAGAAGGAGAAGGAGAAGGAGAAGGAGAAGGAGAAGGAGAAGGAGAAGGAGAAGGAGAAGGAGAAGGAGAAGGAGAAGGAGAAGGAGAAGAAGAAGGAGAAGAATCAGAAGGAGAAGCAGGAGAAGGAGAAGGAGAAGGAGAAGGAGAAGAAGGAGAAGGAGAAGGAGAAGAAGAAGACTAGTTTCTTCTTCTTCTTCTTCTTCTTCTAACTTTCATCTTTCCCAATTTGCAGATTTGCTTTACATGAGGAAGCTTGGATTCATGGAGTGTACCATTCTTCTGGTGCTTCCTTGTTGTTTATGAAAACTTGTTTGGATATGTATGTCTACATGGATATGTTGTTGGAAACTTGTTTCTGGTTATGTATATATGGATATGTTGGACTTTGTTGAACTATGTTGTTGGATATATATGTTGGATTTGATGAAATATGTTGTTGCACATGCTGTTGGATATGTTGGATATGTATGCATGTATATCTGTGTTTGAAACCATGTCTAATTAATTGGATTTAAATAAAAACAGGGGATATATAGCCTCTTTGCCGTCTACTAGCGAACGGCAAGGAGGACACGTGGCAGTCACCTGTGCAAACTGGGAACACTGGTTGCCTATTTGGTCATTTTGTCGTCTGCCAGCAGACGGCAAAGTGACCAAATAGGCCTGGCAAACAGGGCCATCTATGCCGTCTGCTGGCAGACGGTATAGCTGGCCACGTGGCAGCTTCCCAGTGCTGGCCTAGCTAAGCTCTTTGTCGTCTGTCAGCGGATGGCAAAGAGCAACGGTAACCCCCTAACGGCTCTCACCCCACACCACTACCGTCCGTTCTCTTTGCCGTCTGCTGGCCTTGGATGGCAGATGGCACAATCCTTTGCCGTCCGTTTCTATAAAGCGGGTGGCAAAGAAGGCCTTTGCTGGCACGTGTTCAGACGGACAGTTTGTCGTCCGCTGGCTGACGGCAAAGGAGTTTGCCGTCCGGGATTTGTGCATTTGCCGTCCGCCATGGCGGACGGCAAAGAAGCTGATTCCAGTAGTGTACGGGTTCGAGAACTATGTAGACATGACCGAGACACGTCTCCGGTCAATAAACAATAGCGGAATCTGGATGTTCATATTGGCTCCCACATATTCTATGAAGATCTTTATCGGTCAAACCGCATAACAACATACGTTGTTCCCTTTGTCATCGGTATGTTACTTGCCCGAGATTCGATCGTCGGTATCTCAATACCTAGTTCAATCTCGTTACCGGCAAGTCTCTTTACTCGTTCCGTAATACATCATCCCGCAACTAACTCATTAGTTACATTGCTTGCAAGGCTTATAATGATGTGCATTACCGAGAGGGCCTAGAGATACCTCTCCGACAATCGGAGTGAAAAATCCTAATCTCGATCGATGCCAACTCAACAAGTTCCATCGGAGACACCTGTAGAGCACCGTTATAATCACCCAGTTACGCCAGGACGCTTGGTAGCACACAAAGTGTTCCTCCGGTATTTGGGAGTTGCATAATCTCATAGTCATAAGAACATGTATAAGTCATGAAGAAAGCAATAGCAATATACTAAACGATCAAGTGCTAAGCTAACGGAATGGGTCAAGTCTATCACATCATTCTCTAATGATGTGATCTCGTTAATCAAATGACAACTCATGTTTATGGCTTGGAAACATAACCATCTTTGATTCAACGAGCTACTCAAGTAGAGGCATACTAGTGACACTCTGTTTGTCTATGTATTCACACATGTACTAAGTTTCCGGTTAATACAATTCTAGCATGAATAATAAACATTTATCATGATATAAGGAAATATAAATAACAACTTTATTATTGCCTCTAGTGCATATTTCCTTCATAAGGTCCATGTCAGGGCTTGCACTGTCATACTAGAGGCTGTGGCGTCTCAATGTCTCTGGATCTGGCACTCTTTCTTTGGCATGGCTGGATCACACAATGATATCGACGTGCTCCAGCGCCGGTGTTTTCTAGGCTTGCCGAAAGCAACAGCCCACCGGTGAACTTTACTATCAACAGCCACAACTACGACAAAGGATACTACCTGGGTGACGGCATCTATCCTAGTGGACCACTATTGTCAAGACAATCCCCAACCCTGTCAGAGAGAAGGGGAAAAGATTTGCACAGGAGCAAGAGACTGCTAGGAATGATGTCGAGCGTGCCTTTGGTGTTTTGCAATCTCGACGGGGCATCGCTCGGTATCCTGCTAATACCTGGAGCACGCAGAAACAGTGGGAGGTGATGACTACTTGTGTGATCATGCACAATATGATCATAGAAAACGAGCGCCCGGAACATCTGTACGATCAAGGGTTTCGGTTTCAGGGTGAGAATGTTGTGCCTGAGCATGGAGGAGCGGCAACGTTTAAACAGTTCACCAAATTTCATCATGACATGCGTGCTTGGGAAAATCACGTGCAACTGCAAAATGATTTGGTTGAGCATATGTGGGCTCATGTTGGCAACCAATAGATGTATCTTCTTTTATTCGGCTTGCAAAACTATGTGAGACATTTTTATTTTTATTCGGCTTGTAAAACTATGCTATTATATTCAGTTCAAACTATGTTATTTGACTATATGCTTAAATGTGAATTCAATGCAAAAATGAGCTATTTGTTGAAATAGGGCGGCCAGCCAGCCACGCCGGCACCCATGGATCGACGCGTTGGGCGCACTGCCAACCCATATCTAAAACAGGGCAGGCGGCCGACCCAAACGGACAAAAAGGGAACGAAATCACCGTCCGGTTGGGTCGCCTGCTGAGTTGTTTCTAAGCATGCATGCTATGTACGCTGTCGCGCGGATGAACGGAATGCAGCAAGGACGTGCAGGCAACCAAAAAGCCCGCCTGGCTTCTACCCTCCTACACAAAACTGGCGCCGCGCAATCTGGTGGCGCCAAGTCGCCAACGATAGCGCTCTTGTCGCTTGGCAGTACTAGTACTAAGTTGCGACCTTGTGGGCGACTAGGGTTTTTCTCGAGGAAAGCGATTTTCTGGGCGACTAGGGTTTGACTAGTACGTCGCCGTCCGCCTCCTTGGCGGCGGTGTGGGTGCCGGCATTCTCAGTCCCACGACGGCAACTACGGTGCCGTGGCTGGTCTCTCTTTCTCTGCACCGTCGTCCCTGGTGGCTGTACACCAAGGTCTCCGTGAGTAGATTGGTTTGTCTGCTCCATCGCCCATGGCCGAGAGGAACATGCTTTGCATGAATTATGAATAATCTGTGTGTGGGAATTGTGATCTAGTCTATGCCAGTTTGGTGTTGTTTAGATCGTTCGTTGGTTTTGCTACTTCTTTGACGGAAGTTTGGAGGCGGTCTAGAAACAATGAAGATTTTCAGTTGGAACTGTCGGGGCCTCATTGGTGCCACGACAATGCGTTCGCTTCTAGATTTTCGTGAGGCGTTTGAGCCGGATGTGATTTTTCTGTCCGAGACACACTTGGATGAAGTTAAGTCAGACGAGGTGTTGTGGAGGTTGAAGTTTGATCATAAACTGGTTGCTCCTAGTTTGGATGGAAGAAGTGGTGGGCTCTTGTTAGTCTCGAAGAAGGAGGTGAGGATCTACTCCCGGACTACTACTCTTGAGTTCATTGATGTGTCTGTCGAAGAAAATCATGGGCGCATGTGGAGGATGACTGGAATCTATGGCGAACCAAGATGGGATCATAAAGATAGAACTTTCAGAAATTTACGTCACTTGCATGCTCACCGTGGTTGCCGTGGATGGTGATAGGCGATTTTAACGAGATTTTATACTCGTCGGAGAAGGATGGGGCTCTCGCCATCGCCTCGACTACAAGCGCTTTCAAGATGCGCCATCGATCGCAATTTGGAGGACTTAGGTTATAACGGTGACATGTTCACCTGGTTTCGCGGTGGTCTGCGCGAGAGGCTCGATCGAGCAGTCTCTAATGCTGCATGGCTGCAGTTGTACCCACTCGCGGGTTTGAGTAACTTGGATATGGGAAAATCGGACCACCGACCGGTGCTTTTGGATACCGAGTACCTATCAGGTGTGGCGGAAAGTAGACCAAAGAGAAACAGGAAGTTTGAAATGCGTTGGTTAGCGAAAGAATCTGTGAATGAGATTGTTACCACTGCTTGGCAAAAAGCGGTTCATCAAGGTTTGTGCCCTACAGCCATGACCAATTCAATTCGGTTCACCAAGACCTCCATGCATGGGACCGCCGAGTCTTGAAAAAACCACAGGCAAAACTAAAGAGGGCTCGACGGGAACTTGAGGCGCTAATGAGGGAACCGTTTTCGGATGATGTGAAGATGAGGCAAAAAGAACTATCAGATTTGATTGAAAACTTGCTTGAACAGGATGAGATCTATTGGGCCCAGAGGGGTCGAGTTAATTGGTTAAAGAAGGGAGACCAGAATTCTTCATATTTTCAGCATTCAGCAACAGCAAGAAGGCGAAGGAACCTGATAAAAAAACTTAAAGATGAAAGCCAGAATTGGGTGGAAGGCAATGACAATCTCAGGCCGCTAGTTCGTGACTATTTTTGTAATCTCTTCACCTCAAGTTTTGTTGAGATTGACCTTGTTTGTTATCTTCTGTTAAACGTGTTGTAACAAATAATATGAATGAGTTTCTTGTTGCCCCGTATACCCGGGAGGATGTGCGCAAAGCTCTTTTTCAAATAGGTGATATGAAGGCACCGGGCCCCAACGGGTTACATGCAATCTTTTTTAAGAGGTTTTGGCACATTGTGGGAGAGGAGCTAACAGATGAGGTGTTGGATGCAATAAACAAAAGAAAAATACCAGCTGGATGGAATTCAACAAATATCGTTTTGATCCCCAAGGTTGACAGCCCAGAGGTAATAAGTCAATACAGGTCAATCAGTCTATGTAATGTCATATATAAGATTATTTCAAAGATGATTGCTAATAGACTAAAGAGAATTCTTCCAGAAGTTATTTCTCCAACGCAGAGTGCTTTTGTACCAGGCAGATTAATTACTGATAATGTCCTGGTTGCCTATGAATGTTTCCACACCATAAAAAAGAAGACCCATGGGTCTTCGGGGTACTATGCGGTAAAGCTTGATATGATGAAAGCATATGATAGAGTGGAATGGAGATTTCTGGAAAAGATGATGTTGAAGATGGGGTTTCATGAGCAGTGGGGCGAAATGATAATGGAATGTGTTTCTTCTGTGAGCTATAGAGTCCGTTTCAATGATACAGAAACGGAAGAATTTCTACCCACTAGAGGCCTCATACAGGGGGATCCCCTCTCCCTTTATTTATTTTTGTTATGCTCGGAAGGACTTTCTAGCATGCTTGCTCGTGAGGAAGAGATTGGAAATCTGGAAGGTGTCAAGGTATGTAGGAATGCACCTACTATCTCTCATCTTCTTTTGCGCATTTACTCATTGATTTTAATGAAAGCAAGCATGCAATGTGCAAACACATTGAAAAGGATTCTGGGCGTTTATTGTGGTAGTTCGGGCCAACTGGTTAGCAACACCAAATCTAGCATATTTTTTAGTCCTAATACTCCTGTTGGTGTACGAGAGAATATTTGCAGGGAACTTAATATTGTTACTGAAGCACTATCAGACATATATTTGGGGCTGCCCACTATGGTGGGGTTGATAAAAGTGACTATTTCCAACATCTCATTGACCGGGTATGCCAGCGTCTGAAGGGTTGGAAAGAAAATTTTCTCTCGATGCAGGGTAAGGAAATTCTTGTAAAATCAGTAGCTCAAGCAATTCCCTCGTATGCTATGTCAGTGTTCAAGTTACCTAAAGGAATATGCAAAACAATCACGGATGAAATAGCTGGCTTTTGGTGGGGTGATGGTGAGGTAAAAAAGAAAATGCATTGGTTTGCATGGTGGAAGATGTGTGTACCAAAGAAGAAAGGGGGCTTGGGGTTTAGAGACCTTCACTGTTTCAACCTTGCTATGTTAGCAAAACAGTGCTGGCGACTAATCCAAAACCCAGACTCTTTATGTGCACGTGTGCTGAGTGCAAAATACTACCCCAATGGAAATATTTCGAAGGCAGGACCAAAGAAGGGATCGTCATTTACTTGACAGAGTATCTGTGCAGGCATCCAAACCTTCCAAAGGGGTTGCATTTGGCGTGTGGGATCAGGAGCACAAATAAACATATGGCATGACCCTTGGATTCCATCAAGTCCTTCAAGGAAAGTAATCACCCCGAGAGGTGCAACGATGCTAACATATGTGGAAGAACTTATTGATCCACATACTGGCAGGTGGGATGAAGTCTTAATCAGAGATGTGTTTTCACCGGTGGACGCTTATAGGATTCTACAGATTCCTTTGAATATTCAGTTAATGGAGGACTTTGTAGCTTGGAATTACACACGATCAGGGACTTTTTCGGTCCGGTCGGCTTACCATAAGGAATTTGAACATCAATACAGTCAGCGACTTGTTTGTTCAGATGGACAAGGGAACACACAAATTAATACAATCTGAAAGGAGGTATGGAAACTTAAACTCCCAGGGAAGATCGAACATTTTGTGTGGAAGGCTCTCAATGGATCACTACCCTGTCTTGGGATATTAGCAAATAGACACATACCACTTGTTCACCAATGTCCGTTCTGTGCAGTGGGCATCGGGGACATTCAACATATTTTGTTCACTTGCAAGAGGGCGAAGGAGGTGTGGTCAGAATGAAGCTACGGAACATTATCGCAGAAGCAACTGAGCAGGATAGGTCGGGTTCAATCACTGTAGAAATCTTGTGCCGCAATAACTCTGTTACAGAGGGGCTACCGACGGCAGAGCTCATAGCAGTGGCCGCTTAGTTTCTTTGGTGGCAGCGCCGCCAACATGTCAAGGGGAGGCGATCGAGACCCCTGATAGGGCTGCTGTTTCTATAAGAGTCTTAGCCACCAACTTCATTCGAGCCTACACAACTAAGCAGCCAGTGAGAAGCTATGAACGCATGTGGAAACGACCAACTATGGACGTTGTAAAAATTAATGTTGATGCCGCCTTTTAAGCCTGAAACCTTGTCAGATGCAACGGGAGCTATTGCTCGTGACGGACGAGGAAAATTTATTGCGGCGGTAACATGGTATATACCTCAAGTCGGCAGTGTTGATTCAGCGGAGATGACAGCGATCAGGAATGGGCTATACTTAGCTGGGAAAATTGGATGCAACAAAGTGTTGGTGGAGTCGGATAATAGCTTTGTGGTGGAACTAGTGCAAAATCCAGATGCATATGTGGGGCGTGATGTTGCTACTGTACTGAAATGCAAGCAATTATCTTTAGACTTTGCGATTGTGGAGTATTTCTCACTGCCTACGTAAAGCAAATATGGTGGCTCATAAGTTAGCACAGTGTTCTTTTAGAGAATATTCTTCTATGTTTTGGGATTTTGTCATCCCTAACTTTATTTTTCACTCTTATGTAAACGATCTCGCTATTATTTGAGGAATAAAATCAATTATGTTTCAAAAAAAACTAAGTTGCGACCTTGTGTCGCCTTTTGCAGCATGAGTCGTTGGTTACCACGCCGGCGGTTGGGTCGCTGCTGCTATGTGTAGTACGTATCGCGAGCCTGAGCGGCCCGGGACACGTACGGTCCCCGGCAAGGGCCGAAAAGGCGTGCGTTTTTCAGTCCGTCGCAGTGGATAGATAAACTGCATGCATGCATGGCACACGGGCACGACTGCACGAGGATCCACGTTGACCACACGGACGTTGTAGCTGTAGGAGTACGTGCGAGCCAGCTCCTGCATGCTGCACAAGTGCAAATCGAGGCATGCATCGACCAACACGAAAGGTAGAGAACGACACCGGCGCGTGCACGCAGGGAGTCAAGCGTCAGTGGCCGTGCCCGTGAGCAGGTACTACGTGTTTTCCTTTTTCTTTTTTAGACAAAAAACACGTTGGAGTACGTGGGTGTGCATGCGCTAGCGGGCAGCCGCTAGCCAAGCGGGAGGGGAGAGGGCCTCGCTTTGGCCTGCGTGTTTTTTTCCGATATAAACAGGAGTTTTTTTAGGATCATATAAACAGAAGTTTTATTCCATAGAGATAGGGTTATAATCTAGCAGCAAAAGAGCCCCGCCCCCAATACACGGAGGTCCACGGTGTAGCCATACAACAGTACTACACTCGGATCGACTATAACCAGCGAAACGATCTGCCACCCTATTTTGTTCACGACTAATTTTCTGGGCAAGAATTTAATCTCAGCAACTAAATGACCATATGCTGAGCGATCCAAACTATCGCTCATGAGAGATGCCAGTGCTGTCGAGGAATGATACTGCACAATGATCAGGCCCTCCGAGTGTTGCTTGGCCAATGCCATGCCTTGTATCAACGCATGAATCTCAGGCTCAGGCAGTGGCGGAGCCAAAACTTTTTTCGAGCCTGGGCAAGCTTGAGCCTAAGTGTCTAATGTTGAAATTAAAATGTGATGTTCCGATAGATACAACATATAAAATAGCCTCAAACTCCGGTACCACAAATCCACATTAATAACGAAAAAATGATTTAAAAACAAAGTCATACAAATGTGGTTTTAAAGTGGATTAATATGTAACATATCGATATTCAGTTTCATAGACCAAAATGAATTTGAGACTTGACAATAAAAGTAATAGAACAAGGCCATGCATGGAACCAAACTCACCTTGTTCCAAGCAAAAGTATAGCTATCCAAATGTCCTAAAAAAAATACTAGAGTACAAGATAAAAAACAGATTCGGAGTTCACATAAATTCATCATTGTAATTTGTTGATATATTCAAAAGAAAGAGCTTGTAGGAATAAATGGAACATAGAATAGTGTGTTAAAGAAAATCATGAGGCAGATGTAATTTATCATGTCCCACACAGTGTCATTGCGTCTAGGTAGAAAATTAAGTAACCATTCAGGTCCTGCATCAATCAGTAGCTCATGGCATGCGTGTCTTGCCACCACTACTTCGTTTCGAGTTACAGTAGCTACTCCAACCAAATATGTGGACATATCATGTTATAACATGTACTCCCTTTATTTCTAAATATAAGGCCTTTTAGAGATTCCAATAAAGACTGCATACGGAGCAAATGAGTAAATCTATACCCTAAAATACATCCATATGTAGTCTATATTAAAATCTCTAAAAAGTGCTTTATATTTAGAAACGGAAGGAGTAGATTTAGTTCCGCCAAAACAACATGTAGATTTAGTTTCATATACACATGGATATAATATATAGAAATTAAGTTGTTTTATGAAAGTACCACGAATGTCTTATCTTGAACAACAAGTAAAATAAAATGAAAGTGAATGGCAATTCTTTTAGAGAGAAAAAAAGTTAGGACAACTAACATATGGAAGAATTTAAAATACATGCGAGGTGCATGTGTTTTGAGAAAAAAAATGGGAAATCGTTTAGAAGAAAAGAGATACCATAATTCAAGTACGGAAGATTGTAGAACAAATGAGAAACGTCCGTGTATTGAGGTTTGTGTACAATGTGCTTAAATTTAGGGATAGAATCTTCTAGATTATACACGTGACATAATCTGTGTAGTGATTTTCTCTCTACCTAAAACTGAAAATTTGTTTAAATGGACATGTTGCCATATTCTAGAAAGCTTTTCCTTCGGCATATCCAATTATCAACAATGCTCGGATTTGCCAATTCTCTATAGTCGAATTCACTTCATCCAACAAGTAATATTCAAAGTTACTCATACATTGTACAGTGATGTAGATAAGACGAACGAAACGAACAAGGTAACAACAGGAGCCGCGATCTAGTTCAGTGCCAAAACCCACATGCACTCACAATGAACGAAGGAGATGTGCAAGAATTAAACAAGTGCATGGGAAGCTTCGGCGCAGTAGCCAGCGACACCCAAAACAACTACCCCAAATATATACACGGATCATACTACATGCTGCACACATTAAAGTAAGTAAGTTCAGTTAGTCAAGTGATCAATTTGGCATTTTTGCTCGTCTAAATCTAATCATTGGTTTGTTTGCTAGTTATGTCTGAAGAATGAAGGTTTCAAGTCATTATGTCTGAAAGTATATTGTTTTCTCCAGATCGATGTTCAATCATCAAGCGCATCCTTCACGGACAGCCTTACTCTAATCAGTAAAGTACAGGCATTCCCAAGTCTGTTGGACAGTGACAAGGATCGATGTAGCTCGAGCGTAGGAAATGGCAAAATGGCAGCTAGTACAGAACTACAGATACAGTTTGGATCTACCACACCTACCACTAAGAGCATCTCTAATACATGGTCCAAAAATAAAAATATCAAACTTTTGAACTGTCTGGCCAAAAAACAATGCTCCAACAGACGGTCATGTGTAAAAAAAATTAGACTGTGACCTTTCGGTAATGTAAAATTAAAAACTTTGTGATGCAAATTTATATCACGAGATGCAACTGGTCCAAAACCGCCGCCGCCGCCAAACGCCCAACCGCCAGTTCATTCCCCTTCCGCCTCGTGACCGCCTGCCCGCCGCCGCCCGCCTTAGCTCCTGCTCGCCGCCCGCCCTCCAGCTCTCCGACGCCGCCCGATCGATCCAGACCACCGCCAATTCCACCCCTTTGGGCACGCCGCTTTGCCGTCGCGCCGCCCCGCCCGCTCCCTTTCCGCAGCCGCCCCGCCCCGACCCCATTCGCCTCCTCTCCGGCTGCCTCCACCCCGTCCCGACCCCGTCCGCCTCATCTCCGGCCGCCTCCGCACCCCGTCTGCCTCCTCTCCGACCGCCTCCGCACCTCGTCCGCCTCCTCTCCGACCGCCTCTCCGACTGCCTCCACCCCGCCCCGACCCCGTCCGCCTCCTCTCCGGCGGCCTCCGCACCCCGTCCGCCTCCGTACCCCGCCTGCCTCCTCTCCGGCCGCCTCCACACCCTGTCCGCCTCCGTACCCCGTCCGCCTCCTCTCCGACCGCCTCCGCCTCCGGTCCGTCCTCCGCCCGGCCCGGCCCCGCTCCGTCCCCCTCCTCTGCGGCCGCCTCCGCCTCCGGTCCGTCCGCCACCTGCTCCCCGGTTGCGCCGAAGAAGACGCCGAAGGGCAAGTCCGGTTTCTTCGGCGCGAGGGCGAAGCTCTCCGGGAAGTTCAGAGTGGAGTTCTCCGATGCCGAGCGGCGTTGGTGGCTCGGCATGTATCCCACCGCGTCGCGCCGCCCCGCCCGCTCCCTTCCCGCAGCCGCCCCGCCCCGACCCCGACCCCGTCCGCCTCCTCTCCGACCGCCTGTCTGGCTGCCTCCGCCCGCCCGACCCTGTTCGCCTCCTCTCCGCCGCCGCCGCACCCGTCCGCCTTCTCTCCGTCCGCCTCCTCTCCGTCCGCCTCCGCACCCCGTCCGCCTCCTCTCCGACCGCCTCTCCGGCTGCCTCCGCCCCGCCCCGACCCCGTCTGCCTCCTCTTCGGCCTCCTCCGCACCCTGTCCTCCTTTGTACCCCGTCTGCCTCCTCTCCGACCGCCTCCGCCTCCGGTCCGTCCTCCGCCCGGCCCTGCTCCGTCCGCCTCCTCTCCGACCGCCTCCGCCTCCGGTCCGTCCGCCGCCTGCTCCCCGATTGCGCCGAAGAAGACGCCGAAGGGCAAGTCTGGTTTCTTCGACGCGAGGGCGAAGCCCTCCGGGAAGTTCGGAGTGGAGTTCTCTGATGTCGGGCGGCGTTGGTGGCTCGGCATGTATCCCACCACCGATGATGCAGCGCGTGCCTACGACATGGCGGTGTGGCCTGCCGGACGGCCGAAGACGGACCTCAACTTTCCGGAGATCGAATCCCATGCGGTGGCGGAGTGGCTCGTGCCGCAGGGCATCCGGATGGAGGAGATGCCGGCGAAGAAGAGACCGGCGGTTGTCGTCGCTCCGGGTGAGAGCGACGAGGCTGCGAAGGCTCGGTTTGCGTGGGAGCATCCGCAGTACGTCCAGGCCGAGCTGGAGCACTGCTGGAAGCGCGACATCGAGGCGAAAAAGAAGGGGGTGAAGAAGGAGGACGAGGCCGGCCCCTCGACTATGATCCCTATCGAGTCGTCGGATGGGGACTGGGGTGACTCCGAGGAGGAGGACGAGGAGTGCGATGACCCGACCAAGGATGAGTTCTGGGAGCAGTTCCGCAGCTCAGACGATGAGGAGTAGTTTCATCTAGTAGTCCTAATAAGTAATAGTTGAATTTGTGTATGAAACTATGTTGAATTTCATGTTTGAACTATGTTGAGATGAAGTAGTAGTTGGTCATTTTAATTTTCGTTTTGGACCATCTATTGAAGTTGCTCTTTTTTTTTACATCTTCAATTTGGACCATTTGTTGGAGTTGAGCATTTTTCGGAGCTCCAAAACGCACCATTTGGCGGTCCATATTTTACATCTCCGATTTTGAACCGTCAAAATTTGGACCATCTGTTGGAGATGCTCCAAGGGTTATACACTTATGGTACTTAGACTATTTACATGTGACACAATTTATCAGAAGTTTACTACACCATATTTACCGCATTCTTTTAACTGAAAACCAAAAGAATCAGCAAGTTCAAATACACCACATTACACTCCACTCTACTCCACTCCAAATTCCAAAATGCTTGTACTAATAGTGTATGCCCAGCTCTTTTTTTTTGGCGACCGGCAATCTTTTAAATATTTCTCACGGCCTTGTTGTACATGAGCAAAGGTCTGGTGGAATCATCTGCATGTCTCACTCTCACTTGTACACCTGCTGCAACCCGCATCTAGCTTAGGCACCTACACAGCGTACGTACCAATATTCTAGCCCTCACATCCATGTGATCTTTATGCTGAAAGAAAGGAGGAAGAGATGCTGCTTTGGATTTGACCCACTGCTTCTCAAAAGGGACAGCCTAAGACAGTAGTTCCTTTAAGCCGCAGAACATGGACGCATCATTCGCTTATCTCTTTACCTGATATCTATGCCGCTTATCCGAGAGACTGAAACCTCTCCCAAAGTTGCTCATCATGATACATATTTTTTTTTTCAATTTGGGTCCTCTGTTCATGTCCTCCTGCTCCTCTTGTGTACCTTTCAAAAAGGCAGACAAAAAGCACAAGGCGACATAAAATACCCTGAAGCAGAAACACTTTGTGCAGTACTGAACAAAGCCAAAAGATGAGCTCCTAGTTGTCACAGCGCAATGGACGGGAGCCTTGCCTTACATTACTTAGCAGTTAGCACTGCAATCATTTGCCCCAAGCTCTGTGTTTGTTAAGTAACAAGAGATCCACATGGTGGCGAGAACCTTTTGACTGGTGCACCCACGATGAAGACGGATGGACCTATATAGGTACAGAGCGGTTTGATGAGGCTAGCCGCAGTAATGTATACTAGCGAGTTGCAGTAGAATATACTACTGCTACATACATTGGGCTGGTTGTCGTTGATCCCGTTGCAGTGGCCTGGATCCAAGCCATGTACGTATAGTAGTATTAATTTTCTCTCTATTTTTTGGATTCTGACAGGCTTGTACGTATATACTACCACTACCACATGATATAACACCGGCCTATAGCTGTTGAGGCTAGAGCTCGAGGGAGAGGGGATCCACTCTACTACTGTGGCCATCTCAGCCATGTGAGTGATGGATGGATTCACAGAGCCGTTAACTATTCATTCATCACTTGGCCCTCGTAGCCGAGGCCAAGTGTGCACTGCAGAGAGCACAGACGACAGCTAGCTGCACAGTGCTCACCTTCCTCGCTGTCAATGAGGTTTTTCACGGCAACCGCAGCTAGCCAAGTTGCGTGGCTGCGAGCCGCGCCGCATCGGAGCAAGTAGCCTCCCTAGCTCTCCGTTCTCCTGGCCCGACGAAACTTAGCAGCGTCTCGCTGGCAGTGGAAACTGGTGAACCGTGGTGGATGGACTGGAGCTGGTGGTGGTCCCTCGGCCCGGCACAGCCGCGCGTCTCCGTGGATCGGTCGCACCTGCACATGTGGTCCTCCTCCAATAGGAAACTGGAGGGCTGGACGAATCGACGGATCGATCTCGCCAATGGACGAGCGACACCCTGCGCACAACGAATCAGGCGACCGCAACTTTTTTTTTTTTGAGTGTTTGGAGACCGCAACTTGATCACCTGCTTTGTCATGGCCAACAGTGCTATGTCGCTCGCCGGGGGAAGCCGAGGCCCGGCCTCGTGCGTGTGCGTGGCCGGCCGGCCCAACGGAACAGTGTTATGTCTCGTCCCCGCAGGCAGGGGCACGCCCGGCACAGTACGCCCTCGTGTCTACGGACTGCGGTATGGCTGCTTCTACTGTGAATCTCTAGTCTACTGCCGGTCTTATCATAGCTAGACGCGCACGTGCACTCGCTAGCATGCATCTAGCCTGCGCGATGGAATGGAAGGGACGGACGGATCGACCGGTGGCCGACAAGAGGTAACGTCGAGGGCCTACGGACAGTAGTCTACTGTCGAGATTGCACAGTTCCAACTGCAAGTTGTAATGCTGCCTCCCTGTTCTTTCATGTCGCGGCGCATTTGTGTGGGACGTTTATTTTGTTGAATGTTAGGTTGCGCTGCTTGACTTGCCAGTGCGCCCATCGCCGGGAGGCTGGGGCTCGAAGGACGGTGGTGACGCGGTAGGGGTTTTGCCCAGCTGAGCTGCTTTCAACAACGCGAGAAGATTAACAGGACGAGCCCATTTGTCCATCTTAAGGCTTGAAGAAACTACACATGGCCCAGAAACGAGAAAGCCCAAGAGGTCGTCCAGAGGGCTGAACCAATTAATTGTCGACGAAGGGCAAGGGAACCAGTAATTGCCCTATTTGACGCATTAAGCGTCAAAGCGAGAGCTCCTATACGTCGACCGTGTGCGTCCGATTGTTTTGGCTTTGCTGAAGCGACGCGCACACGGACAGGCCTAATCATCACGCGTTGAGCGAAAATTCGGAAAAAGAAGAAGCACATGCGTGGAAGCGAACCTCCAACCTGATCTCCAGTGAGGATAGCCAGCCGAGCTAGCGACCTCGAACATTATACATGTAGCCACAAGCTTAACGTAGAACGTACAGCGGCAAATCCTTTTAAAAAAACGTTCAACATTTTTGTAGTATACGTCGAACAAAATTTAAAATACAGCGAAATCTTTTGTAAAACAATACTGAAAAAAAATTAAACTATGAAAATGGAAATTTCATAGTATACGTTGAACAATTTCTTAATATATGATGAACAAAATTTAAATACACAATGAACATTTCATAAAAATACGTTGAACATTATTGTAACACACGATGAACATTTTTATAGTGCAAGGTGAACTATTTCATTAATATACGATGAACATTTTCTTAATACGATGAAAATTTTTGTATCACACGCGTGAACTTTTTATATAATACGCCATAATGAAAAGAAGAACGGAAACAGAAACTAAAAAGGAAACATAAAAGAAAGAAAATGAAAGGAACCAAAACAGAAAAAAAACGAAACAAAACAACAGAAAACCAGCCAAAACAGTGAAATAACTGGAAGCAGAAAACCATAGAAAAAAAATGAAAGAAACACGCAAGAATCCAGGAAACAGCAGCGAAGCAAATCCATACGTGGGCCGGCCCATGTGGCGACTTGCTTCAGCGAAGGCTCGTCCTTTTGACGCATGTGGGCGTCAAATAGGATCTGCCCGTCAAAGTGTCGATCATCACCAGCGCTATATCTCTCACAGTCAGCAAGACCAAAGGTTCTCTTGCTGAAGCGTCTCGACTAATTGGGCGGGCCCACTAGCGCATATATTTGCGAGAAATAGAGTTAAAAAGGCAGCGCGCAGGGGATCGAACCTAAAATCTCCTGGTTGCTTCACAGCACTATTAGCGACTGAACCAACATCGAGTTTGTGTTAAATAAGTCAGGTGCAACCTGCTAGAAGGGTTTTACAATGGTTCTTCATTTTTTTTCCTTTTCTTTCTCCATTATCTTCTGTTTTATAGGGCTTCTTTGAGTTTTTTCATTTTCTTTTGGATATTTTCCTTTTTATTCTCCTTTTTTTCATTATTTTTTCATTTTTAATTGGTTTCATATTTCATTTTCATCTTATTTTGTTTTATTTAGTTTCTTTTCTAGTTTTCACTTTTTCTGGTTTTCTTAGTCTCTTTTGATTTGTCATTCTACATTTTTTGTATATGTCAACATTTTTTTACATGTTCAACATTTTAACAATACAAATTTAACATTTTTAAACGCATAGTTGGCATTTTTCCTATACACATTTTTAATTGCTTCATTAACATTTTTCAAATGCAAGATTAATTATTTGAATACATGGTCAACGTCTTCTTGTACACACTCTAAACTTTTTTAAATGCTGGATTACCATTGTTCAAATACAAGATTATTATTTTCAAATACAAAAATAACAATTTTTAATGCACATTTAACAATTTTCAAATGCGTTATCAACATTTTTTCAAATGCAAGATTAATTTTTTTTTCAAATGCAAGATTAACATTTTTTTAATGCTTGGTCAATTTTTTTAACATTTTACAAATGTTTGATTGACATTTTTAAAAAAAATTCAGCATTTTCTCAAATGCAAGATTAACATTTTTATATACAATGGTCAAAAAAGTTCAGTATTTTTTAAATGCATGGTCGTCACTTCGTTAATACACTTTTGACATTTTCCCAATGCTTGGTTAACATTTTTAAATAATTGTTCCAGCTTTTTTCAAAGGCTTGACTTTTTTTATATACATGATCAAGGGATTTCATCATTTTGAAATACATGTTCAACATTGTTTGTATACACATTCAACACTTACCATATGCATGATTAAATTTTTCAAAACATCATGTAAATTGTATTTATGTAATATATTTGTTTAGAATATTTGAAAGTGTACACAAAGGTAAAAAAATGGAATAACAAATGTGAAAAAACAGAAAAAAAAACGAGCAGTGTCCTCCCACGCACTGGGACGGCACCTAGAAGTAGCAATTTTTTGTCGAATTTGTGAACAAATTTTGTGAAAGGATTTTCCAAATTTCAAGAAAGTTGAAACACACAAATTTATTCTAAAGGCCTTTTTTGAATTTTGAATTGCTTTTCTCAAAAACAGAAAGAAATTTAGAAAAAAATGAAAAAATATATAATTAAACCGGTAAAGAAGAAAATATTTGGAAAAAATAAAAAAATTGAAAAGAAAAGTCTATATTTAAAACTATACCGGTAAATAAAAAATTGGAAAATTCAGTGTGCCATGTGAAAGGTGACTGTTTGACACACTTAGCGTCAAATAGTACCTCCCAGGGAGCTATACATCGCTCACTGCTAGTCTTAAGGGGCTGGTTGGATCGATGCCCTGCCAAAAGTTTGGCCTTGACCTGGCATGGCGTACGTGTATTGATGGCTAGCAAATAATCCGTGCGCTCTTGCCCTTACTAGCTGTCCTAGTTCAATCCGGCACCCATTTTTTGGCAATACATGGGTGGTGGAATTGGACGCCAATTAATTGGCGCGCCTGCAATTGGCTTGGCCCACGCTGGCAATAATCCAATCAGTCCCCGAGATCACTAACTAGGAAGTACTTGTTGTAAAGAATACTCCACCTTTTCGGGTTGTGATAAGTGGCGCACCTGCAACACGCAACTTGTCGCGACGCGCCACTTGTCATGACCTGGGAGTTTTTTTTTTTTCATAGATTTGTTTATTCAAAACGTTTTATCTCTTAAACCGTGCATCCAAATCTCGAACCGTTTTCACCGTTGGGTTCCTCGCGTCGAGATCTTCAAAACTAGACGAAAAAAACTGGATAGGTTTTGACGAACTTTTTTTTCATGAAAAAACAGGATGAAAAAAACTGGACGAAAAAACCGAACCGGGAGCAAGAGTTTTTTCCCTTTTCCGAAACAGGCACGCCCGTGCGTCTCGCGAAATCACAACCGTGCCTCTCGTGGAAGCAAAACCGTGACTCTCGTGGAAAAAAAAACAGAAAACATGTTTTCTTTTCCGTTTCTGAGAGGCATGGCCGTGACTCTCACAAATCACAACCGTACTTCTCGCGGAAGCAAAACCGTGACTCTCGCGAAAGAAAAAAAAACAGAAAATGCGTATTTTTTTCCCTTCCTAAGAGGCACGGTCGTGATTCTCGCGAAAGCACACCCGTGCCTCTCGCGGAAGCAAAACCGTGACTCACGAAAAAAAAACGCGTTTTGTTTTTCCCTTTCCGAGAGGCACGACCGTGACTCGCGAAAGCACAACCGTGCCTCTCGCGGAAGCAAAACCGTGACTCTCGTCAAAAAAAGAACAGAAAACATGTTTTTTCCCATTTTCGAAAGGCACGGCCGTGACTTTCGCTAAAGCACAGCCGTGCCTCTCGCGAAAGAAAAACCGTGACTCTCGTGAAAGAGAAAAAAAACCCGTTTTTCGCGCAAATTTTTTTTTCGATTTTTTTTTATCGAAAAGCTAAGGAAGACCGGGGGAAACCAAAATGTCGAAAAAACCCGAAAAAAACCGTTTAAAAAGCCGAAAACGTGTGCGGAAAAATAAAAAAAAATCCGAAAGGAGCGTCCAGAGTGCGACACGTGGCGAATGGATGAGAGCATGCCAAGTGACGCTGATCGCTGCGAGGCTCTCGAAGGAGCGCTCGTTAACTAGTTGCTCTCGTCAGTCCCTAAGTAGGTCTCGCTCTGGCGAGAGGCGGCAGATGGGCTGGCCTAGTATGGGGTTGGGCGAGTGGTTTTTTAGTTAAGTTTTTGACCGCTTTTTCCGTGTGTTATTTTCCTGTTTGTTTTTGTGGTTGTTTACCCTTTTGCTGTTTTGTGATGGTCTTGGTCCCTTTTTTGTGTAATCTTTTCCCAGTTTGTTTATGTGTTTCTTTCACAGTTTCCCTTATTCAGTTTTCTGTGTTTCTTCATTACGATTTTCCTTTTCTTTTTTTTTCTTTTTTTTTCAACCCGTGCCTACCTTTTTCAGTACACATTGTACTTTTCTGTAAGCATACTGAAGTTTTTTCAAATACATGTTTCGGAATATTTGTTTGAATACATGTTAAACATTAATCAAATACATGATTGAAACATTTTCTGAAACTAGGTGAACATCTTTTTATATTATATAAACATTTAAAAAAATATGATGAACATATTCCTTGAAATGATTTTTTAAAAATCCCACGTGCATGATTTTAATGGTATGAAGCTGTTTGAATTATGCAAATACATTTTTGCGATCTATAAACAGTTTGTAAAAATTTCATGAATATTTTTTCGAAATGCATGAACATTTTTATGTACATTTTCCTGAATGCAATTCTTTTAAGTTGATAGAAACACATTTTTATAAAATATCACAAACATTTTTCCGAAATGCATGACCATTTGTTTAACAGTGCATCTTTTTTGAAAATGTCACAAACATAGTTTCAAAACGCATGAACATTTTGGATGTACATTTTTGAAGTTGCAAGGATATTTTTATCACTACATAAACATTTTTTAAGCACTGCATAAATGGTTTAAATATAAATATTTATATTTTGGATATTTTGGAATATAACTAAAAGTATATAAAAAACATAAACAAACGAGCGATCAAGAGGAAGCGAATGAACAATGTCCCGCGCAACTACGTTTCTTGTTGACCCATTTAGGCCCAGTTCTTTTCACACAGGATTTTGCAGAATCAAGATTTTGGAAAATTCTCCCAGAATCTGCTTCTCCCAGAATTTGTTGCCGAGTTCTTTTCTGGGATTGTAGGTTCAGATTCTGGAAAGAGTTGTGTATTGAAATGTCTGTAGTACCCTTAGACAGAAATTATTGGATGAATTTATTAACACCTAGTTCTTTCTAATAGTATCTACTAGTCTAATATGAGTACGAAAGTGATTTACGAATCTCATAAAAAGTGCTAAATATTACATTTAGAATGGATTTAAAGATTTGTTCATTACAAAAGTGGATGAACTAATAAAATGGATAATCTCAAGGTACGAGACTAGCAGCAATCGCCTCGCGTATTGCGTTCATGGTACCATCATCTTCTGGTGGTAGAGCATTGGCACCTGTAAACGGCAATGGAGGTTGCACATATGCATCATTGTCGAACTTGTCAAAATGCTCATCACGTAACTTGCTATCACGAATCCAATTGTGGAGACACATGCATGCAGTGACAATCATCTTTTGGGTCTTCGGTTTGTACCGAGGTATGCCTCCAACTCCAAGAATTCGCCATTTCATCTTGAGAACACCAAATGTTCTTTCGATGACATTTCGCAAAGAAGAATGTTGATGGTTGAATGTCTCATATCTCCCAACTGGTGGGTGTTGTTGGAATTCTGGTACATGGTATCGTTGCCCTTTGTATGGAGATAGATATCCAACCCTGTTTGGATATCAGGAGTCGACAAGATAATATTTATCTACAGTACGACATCAACAAAAGAAATTAGAAATTTACACCATACCATCCTGTATATAACAATATGGATACATGCGAGATGTTACCTGTGGGGGGTTGTGGAAAGTGATCATAACGAACTATGGCATCGCTCCATACACGTGTGTCATGAACAGATCCGGGCCATCCGGGAACAACAAACGTGAACCTCATATCAAAATCACACACTGCCATAACATTTTCACTTGTGTAACCTTTCCTATTCCTGTGTTGGGGCACCAACTCCTTAGGCACAATCACCTTAATGTGTGTTCCATCAATGGCCCCAATAGCATGTTGAAAATGAGGCCAAAACTTTGTTTTTCTAAGTACTGGGTGTGGTTCAGATAAAGTTGGATCAATTGGTCTTATGTAATCACCGGCCATGCGGTCTACACACTCCAAAACCTCGTGGAATTTTTTATTAATGATAGAACGACTATGTGTAAACCGATCTGCGATATTATCAGTTGTCTGACATGTACTGACAGTCCATAAAAATTGTGCCAATGCTTCTTTGGATGAAATATTGGAAGTTGACTCAAGCCCATACTTCTGAACTAACAGATCATGCAATGTGCGAAACATTGACCTCCTCATTCTGAACATAGCATAGAAAGATTTTGCATCTTTCTCCTTCTCTTCTACCCATTGGAGGCCTGTAACAAGATGTAACTTTCTTGGTGCGTAAGGCAGTGTCACACTTGACGATGCCACATCCATAGCAAATGCAACCATGGCCGCCTCAAATTCCTTTTCTTCTTGTTTCTTTCTGGATTTATTCATCCGCCACAACAACATGCACATAGTGTAATATTAGATACAACACAGTTGACATAACAGTACATCTCCAAAGCAAATAGCTTAGTTCACAAAAGTACACCTCCACAGCAAGTAGCTTAGCTCACAACATTACAAGTAAATAGTCTGGTAGAAAGCAATTGAAACATAGATGTTCTACTTATTATTGAGCTCCCACGTCCTCCTTATCCATCCAAGCCTTGCAAGAGATTCATGGCCCGTGAAAGTGGAGAAAACATCACGATATTTCTTTTCCACGAAAAGAAATGTAGCATAGAAATGCTCATCACTTCCTGGTTTTGCACCATCCGCTTCCACCATGGCTATCCTTTGTTTAATCTCTTGTCTTGTTGGATCCACACTCTCCTCTACATCCCTCTTCTCTGCATCCCTCCTCTCCCTTGCCCTTTCCTCTTCATCCCTCTTCTCCCTTGCCCTCTCCTCTGCATCCCTCTTCTCCCTTGCAATCTCCTCTGCATCCCTCTTGTCTCTTGCACCAAAGATGTCCACCATGCGTACAAAAGCCTCATTTTTAGCATTCTCACTTGCCCACTTGTCATTCATCTTTGGACTTGGCGAATAAGGACACGCGCTCTTCTTCCCACCCTTGCCCCGATTTTGAATAGGGGTAACTTGGCCTTCACACCCTGAGTCATCCTCCAAACTGATTCGAGAGGGATCACCTTGATACAAGGGAGTTGGCACCCTCAGATGCTCATTTGTGACACAAGTAATATCGAAAACCTCTGACATTTTTTCCTCCTCAGCTAGTGGAGCATAGCGAAACTTGGCAGCTTCTGGATGTGCCTGTAATCATATAGCACCACAGGTTAATATCAAAAAATAAAGCAACATGACTCGTTATTTAAGAAATTACATGACGACAACAATACCTTTATCTCCAATGCCCACCACTCATTTGTAGCTGCAATAGTGTGTGTATGATCATATCTTCCTAAGCCAGATGCTTGCTGGATCAATGTCTTCCATGTGTTGTACTCGCTTCTACATACACCCCACCTATTTTTGATTTGCCGGGTCGAATAGTTTCTTCCAGAGCGTTCGTTGAACTTTTTATGCAAATTAGCCTGTCCTATGTCCAACAAATAACCACCGTTGCAGTTATTTGCTCGAACCTCCTCTATGCACGCATTCAGAAAAATTGTATGAGCAGCACTGTTCCAATTTGCTTTGGGTTCTTTGACTTTCTCCATCTACCATTACCATTCATCATTATTACATTAGCATTCTACCATTATCATTCTACCATAAAAATCAATGTAACATCTTCAGTAGCAATAGCAAGTAGCAAATACCATAGTAGCATTAACAGTAGCACACACAAAAAAATTAGCACCATCCATCCATCTACCAGCATCAACAATCAATCCATCCATCTATCCATCAGCAATCAATCCCTCCATCTATCTACTATCCATAGCATAAGAAAAAAGAAGAACAGAGACAGGGAAGGATGCCTCACTGTGGGTGTGGTCTACTCCTCACGTGGGCTGCTCATGATCGTCGAGGTGCAGCGCCGGCGGCCGTCGGTGGCCGTCGAGGTGCAGCGCCGGTGGTCATCAAGGTGCAGCGCCGCTGGCCGTCAGTGTTGGCGGAGACACGGCGGAGGGGAGGACGAGCAGCGAAGGAAGAGGGGCGGCGGAGGGAGATAAGGCGGGCGGCGGCGGTGGCAAGGGCCAGGCGGGCGGCGGCGGCGGTAAACCCGAGCCCTCGCGAACAGGGGCGGGCGAGCGTTTTCCCCTGATGTGAACAGGGGCGGTCGAGCAAAGCGCTCGAGCGTTTTCTCTCCAGCGCCTGGATGGGCTAGTGGCATCCTGGGCGTAATTTCTCCATGGGATAGGGGTATTCTTATATTCTGAAACATTTTCACTGGTGGGACTTGCCAAAATCTCAGGATTCTGCGAAAATCTAGCTTTTTTGGTGCTTTTGGATTGCACTAGGATTCTAGAGAATCATCTCCAGATTTTGGAAGTCAAAACAAGTTCTTTTGGCTCCAGATTTTCCAGACCAAAATTCTCCACAATCTGCTCAAAAGAACTGGGCCTTATGGAGCACTGCAGGCGACGTGGCCCCTGGGATCGCTGTAAGCGATACGTCACTGCGCCCGACTCATGTGTCTCATGTTGAAGAGGAAGGTGTGTAGACTAAGGGCATGTTCACACTCCAATTCATGGCTCTGTCAAGTCCACGAGCGGAGTTGGGCCGAATGACATAACTATGTAGAGTGAAGTGATTTCTTTGCTCTAAAGACATATGTTCACTAGCCATACTTGCTAAGACATTAATAACATGAGACAGCTTACAATTGTTACAATCAGATTCACAGAGCCCCCATAGCTCGATGATCAACATCATAGGTGGGCACTAGCCCATGACATGATGGCCGAGAAAAGGAGAGTGAAGAGAACAAAACTCTTACCATCCGTGAGTCGAATAGGTGTGGTCACCATCACACGGTTGCGGTAGCCGAGGTAATAGCCGAGGAGTAGTTAACCGATTGGGCCCCACTGGTGTTAGGGTGAACACCCTTCTTAAGTCAGAAGCAGCACAAAAGGCGGGCGAGCAGGGCTTTGAAGAGGCAATAACATAACAAGTTGAGGTAGGGAGGCCGAGCGGAGGGACGCTATAGAGGTCGGAGGAGCCACGGGAGGCGATGCTAATGACCGTTGGGCCGCCACAACGTCAAACTGAGCCCTGGATAGGTATCGTCACAGGGGCACATGAGGGGCAGGGCGGCAACAAGAAATTGGTAGAGAAGAGCAAGGTAGTGTCAGGCCAAAGAATGGCGACGCGACATGGCTAGGATGGTAGAATTTGTGCGACGCTGGTGGTGATTTTAGAAGAGAGGAAGAGGGGAAGAACATACGAGAGAGGATGTCGCGGAAGGCCCGAGTGCGTCTCATCCTGTCAATACTTGGTTGGTGGGCCACACGCAAGTTGACTGCAAGGTCCTGTTTGCACAAGAACACACCACTATATACCTCGGTGTCGAGCACGATAGGTAGGACACATCACCAAAGGATCCTCGCCAGGAGCGTGATACGCAAGACACACAGGGAGGTCTTTCGAGAACCCAAAACCCACACTGCCAACAGGGACCCTGTTGGGGTGTGCGGTAACTATGGGTTATCCTAGGTTGACCTGATTCCCCTTGGGCCTTGAGGGTTGCTGACCTGCAATAAGAAGATCAACGAAGAACGGGGAAAGGAGAAAGGATAAAATATAAAGTGGTTGATTAATAGATTGTTTGTGTGCTGTTCAATAGGTGAAAGCACATTTGCTCCCTTGGTGGTTTTGGTAATTCATGTCAATATACATACTTTTGGACTAATGTTTTCCTCAAGTATATTTCAGGAAAAGTTCAAATTAAGAAAGTGAATGGATGGAGATGTGGACCCCTCAAGCTGCTAAGGACAAATGTTGGCAAAACTTCAAGACTCTACATTTTTGGTTAAGTGATCAAAGATCACATTGAGTCCATAGGAAAGCCAATACTATTAAAAGGGGACGAGGTTTTCATCATGGACTATTTGCTCAAGTGCTTAGAGATATTGCTCCAAAACCCTCAGCCACACCCTCACATTCTTCTCTGTCCAAAACCCTAAAGTCAAAATCGGTCCCACCGATACACATTTAACCGGACCCACCGAGATACTATTGATAGAGCCAATGCCCAAACCGTAGCAACTTGGTCTCACCGAGATGACATTCGGTCCACCGAAGTGCACATGCCAACCTTTGTTGTCTATTGATTTCATCTCGGAATTTCTGAGTTGTTTCAATTGGTCTCACCGAAGTGTGTAAAGTGCTTAGGTCATCACCCATCGGTCTCATCAAGTTGTTCCATCCGGTCTCACCGAAAAGCCTAAAGTTCAAACCTTTTACACTAGTCGGTCTCACTGAGTGTTTCCACCCGGTCCCACCGAGTTGTCCATAAAGGTGTGCAATGGTAAGATTTTTGTTCTGCCTATATATACCCCACCCATTCCACCAACTCTCCGAGAGAGCAACCAGGACAAAACTACCACTTCCCATATCCATTTTCTGAGAGAGAACCACCTACACTTGTGTTGAAATCAAGGCGATTCCACTCCAACCTTTGATCCTTGATTTCTAGCCCCCTCAAGTTACTTTCCACTCCAATCCTTCTCCTACCACCATGCCATATCTGTGAAAGAGTGATTGAGTGTTGAGAAGTCTATCTTCTGAAGCACAAGAGCAAGGAGTTCATCATCAACAACATCATCTATTACCTTTTGGATAGTGGTGTCTCCTAGATTGGTTAGGTGTCACTTGGGAGCCTCCAAAGCTTGTCGAGTTGAACCAAGGAGTTTGTAAGGGCAAGGAGATCGCCTACTTTGTGAAGATCTACCCTGAGTGAGGCTAGTCCTTCGTGGACGTAAGCCATGATGTCATAGACAAGGTTGCTTCTTCGTGGTCCCTTCGTGGGTGGAGCCCTCCGTGGACTCGCACAGCCGTCACCCTTCGTGGGTTGAAGTCTCCATCATCGTGGACGTACGATAGCATCACCTATCGAAACCACGCTGCTACTTCTTGAGCTTGCGTTGATTTTTCCATTGAAGAGGAAAGGGTGATGCAGTAAAGTAGAGATAAGTATTTCCCTCAGTTAAGAACCAAGGTATCAATCCAGTAGGAGGCACACACAAGTCTCCAATCTATGCACTGATACATCTCCAACGTATCTATAATAATTGATTGTTCCATGTTGTTATATTATCATTCTTGGATGTTTTACAATCATTTTATAGCAACTCTATATCATTTTTTGGGACTAACCTATTGACATAGTGTCCAGTGCCAGTTGCTGTTTTTTGCTTGTTTTTTACTTACAGAAAATCAATACCAAACGGAGTCCAAATGCAGCAAAACTTTTTAGAGAATTTTTATGGACCAGAAGGAACAACATAGGCCAAAGAAGTACCAGAGGGGTGCCCCGAGGGGGGCACAACCCACCCCTGGTGGGTTGTGCCCACCTCGATGGCCTCCCGCACCGCTTCTTCGCCCTATAAATATCCAAATATTCCAGAAACCATGGGGGAGTCGACGAAACACAATTCCAGCCGCCGCAAGTTCCAGAACCACAAGATCCAATCTAGACACCATCACGAAGGGGTTCATCATCCTTATTGGTGCCTCTCCGATGATGCGTGAGTTGTTCATTGTAGACCTACAGGTCTGTAGGCAGTAGCTATATGGATTCCTCTCTCTCTCTCTCTCTCTCTCTCTCTCTCTTGATTCTCAATACAATGGTCTCTTGGAGATCTATTTGATGTAACTCTTTTTTGCGGCGTGTTTGTTGGGATCCGATGAACTTTGAGTTTATGATCAGATCTATTTATCCATGAATGTTATTTGAGTTTTGATCTCTTATATGCATGATTATTTATAGCCTCTTATTTCTTCTTTGAATCTTTGCTTTAGTTAGGCCGACTAGATCGATTTCTCTTGCCATGGGAAGAGGTGCTTTGTGATGGGTTCGACCGTGCGGTGTTCTTTCCCAGTGACAGAAGGGGCAGCAAGACATGTATTGATCGTTGCTTTTAAGGATAACAAGATGGTGTCTATTCCTACATAAATAGATCTTGTCTACATCATGTCATCGTTCTTATTGCATTACTCCGTTTCTCCATGAACTTAATACACTAGATGCATGCTGTATAGCGGTTGATGTGTGGAGTAATAGTACTAGATGCAGGCAGGAGTCAGTCTACTAATCTTGGACGTGATGCCTATATATTGATCATTGCCTGGATATCGTCATAATTATTTGAAGTTCTATCAATTGCCCAACAGTAATTTGTTTACCCACCGTGTGCTATTTCTTGAGAGAAGCCACTAGTGAAATCCACGGTCCCCGAGTCTATTCTTTATCATATTTGCTTTGAGATCTATTTTTATTTTCTTTTGTTTTAAAATCTATTATTCCAAAAACCCAAAAATACCTTGCTGCACTTTTTGTTACTTATTTTATTTTGTGTTATCGCGAGATCTATTTATCCAAAATCATAGAAACCAATCTATATTTTGCTCGAGGAGGGATTTACAACCCCTCTTATGCGTCAGGTTGCAAGTATTTGTTCTTTGTGTGCAGGTACCGTTTACATAGTGTTTCTTGGTTCACCTACTGGATTGATACCTTGGTTTCATAACTGAGGGAAATACATACCGTAGCTGTGCTGCATCATCCCTTCCTCTTTGGGGAAATACCGACGTAGTTCAAGCCGCATCAAAAGGAATTTCTGGCGCTGTTGCCGGGGAGACATCATCAACATCTATCAGGTTCCTAATCACAAATCTCAACTCCTTGCAATTTACATAATTTTCCATTTGCCTCTTGTTTTCATCTCCCCACTTCACAAAAATTTGCTATTTTATTCGCCATCTTTTTCGTTCGTTGTCTTCTCGTCAGATCTGTTTTTATGTACAATCTTGTTTGTGTAGTCACAATATCTCAAGAAAATACCAAGTTGTGTGATTTTTTCAATACCAATAATAATGATTTTATTAGCACTCCGATTGCTCCTCCCGCCACTAGTTCAGAATCTTCTGATATCAATGCCGCTTTGTTGAATCTTGTTATGAAAGATCAGTTTTTCGGTACTCCTAATGAGGATGTCGCGTCCCATCTAAACACATTCATAGAATTATGCGATATGCAAAATAAAAAGGATGTGGACAATGATATTGTGAAGTTGAAATTATTTCCGTTTTCTTTGCGAGATCGTGCAAAAATTTGGTTTTCTCCTTTGCCTTGCAATAGTATCGATTCTTGGGATAAGTGCAAGGATGCTTTTATTACTAATCATTTTCCCCATGTGAAAATTATTTCCCTTAGGACACATATCATGAATTTTAAGCAACTTGAGCATGAACATGTTGCGCAATCTTGGGAAAGAATGAAATTGATGCTAAGAAATTGTCCTAATCATGGTTTAAATCTTTGGATGATCATACAATTTTTTTATGCGGGATTGAATTTTGTTTCCAGAAATCATTTAGATTCCTCCGCGGGTGGTACTTTTATGGAAATTACTTTGGATGAAGCTACTAAATTTCTTGATAATATTATGGCTGATTATTCACAATGGCATACTGAAAGAGCACCTACTAGTAAAACGTTATTTCGGTTGAAGAAATTAGTACTATGAGTGAGAAAGTTGATGCTCTTATGAAGTTGGTTGCTAATAAAAGTGCTCCTATTGATCCTAATAATGTGCCTTTGTCTACCTTGATTGAGCAAAATAGTGATCCCGTAGATGTGAATTTTTTCTCGCGAAACAATTTTAATAACAATGCTTATAGAGGTAATTTTAATCCTAGGCATTTTCTTGGAAGTTCCTCTAATAATTATGGCAATTCCTATGGTAAATCTTCTTACAATAATAATAGGAACACCTCTGATCTTGAGAATAATATTAAAAAAATTATCAATGCTCAAAAAGCATTCAATACTACGATAGAAGAAAAATTGAATAAGATCGATGATATGTCTAGAAGCATTGATAGAATTTCTCATGACGTAGAAAATCTCAACTTGAAAATTTTTGTGCCTAAGGTTGATGAATTAATTAAAGCTTTATATGTTTCTATGGATGAAAGTAAGAAAAGAACCGCTATGCTTAGAGCTAAAAGAGAATTTTTAGAAAGAGTGTTTTCTAGTGATTGCTTTCATAAAAATGATGAAGATCTTAAAATGATTGATGTTTCTTCTATTGATTCTTTGTTTAGTAAAATTAATATTAATTATAAAGGGGCTGAAGAAGAGTCAACTTTAGCTAGAAGGCGTCCTGCTAACTCAGAGGGTGAAAATCTTGTTGAGAAAATTGATAAAAGTGGGTTTGGAGAGGTCAAAACTTTAACTAGTGATGTACCCACTCTTTGGATTACAAAGACTTTAATTATGATAATTGTTCTTTGATTGATTGTATTTCTTTGTTGCAATCCATAATAAATTCACACCATGCTTATGAGCAAAATAAAGCTTTTAGTAAACATATCGTAGATGCCATGATGAAAGCTTTGGAAGAAAAAATGGAGTTAGAGATTTCAATTCCTAGAAAATTACATGATGAATCAGAACCTACTATCAAATTCAAGACTAAAAATTATGATTTTTTTGCTTTATGTTATTTGGATGCTAGTGTTTCCACAATTCCGAAATCTTTATGTGATGTGCTTGATCTTACCGATATTGAAGAATGTTCTCTTAATTTGCACTTGGCGGATTCTACTATTAAAAAGCCTATGGGAAGATTAATGATGTTCTTATTCTTGCAAATAGGAATTATGTGCCCATAGATTTTATTGTTCTTGATACTGATTGCAATCCGTCTTGTCCTATTTTACTTGGTAGACCATTTTTTACGCACTATAGGTGTCGTGATTGATGTGAATGAAGGGAATATTAAATTTCAGTTTCCACTAAGAAAGGGTATGGAACACTTCCCTAGAACAATAATTAAGACACCATATGAATCAATCATGAGTGCACCCTATGGATCTAGAACTAAAGATGACAACACTAGAATCTATTCATTATGCCTAGCTAGGGGCATAAAACGATAGCACTTGTTGGGAGGCAACCCAATGAATAAATTTTATTTTTGCCTTTTTATTTATGTTCTTGAGTGTTTGAACAATTATGCTGCTGTTATGATTGTGTTCTTTATGTTTTAATTAGTGTTGGTGCCAAGTAAAGCCTTTCGGATCATGTTGGATGATAGTTGATTTCATCTTGTTGAGAAACAGAAACTTTGTGCGCCAGTAACAGAATTATTAAAAATCACAGATGTGTGATAAAATTCTTAATGTTTTACACAAGATTGATATACAAATTCCTTACGTTTTCCTAAATTTTCAGAATTTTTGGAGTTGCATAAGTATTCGAAGTTTTCAGATTGCTAGTCTATTCTATTTTTGACGGATTCTATTTTCTTTGTGTTGTGTGCTTATTTTGATGAATCTATGGTTTGTATTGGAGGGTATAAGCCATGGTAAAGTTGTAATACAGTAGGTATAATGCAAAAAATAATATATGAATGGGTTTGCAACAGTACTTTGAGTGGTGATTTGCTTTGTTATACTAATAGATCTCACAAAGGTTTTGTTGAGTTTTGTGTGATTGAAGTTTTCAAGTTTTGGGTGAGATCACGATGGATGAAGGAATAAGGAGTAAGAAGAGCCTAAGCTTGGGGATGCCCCATGGCACGCTAAGTTATTATCCAAAGAGGAACAAACAACTAAGCTTGGGGATGCCCCGAGTGGCATCGCCTCTTTCTTCTAACGACCAACAGTACACCCTCCATCACAGTTTGTTGGGCGCATCTCGCGTATCTCTGGGCCCAAGGTGCGGTGTGATTGGCAGGAATTAAGTAGGCGCAGGAGCTGCGAAATTGAAGGAGATACGCCTAATGAATCGCTAAACCGACGCTTGGTAACCTCCCCGTCCAGTAAAAGAAGAAGCCGATCGCATGCATTGGTGGAGACGGTTTAGAGCGAGATTTTAGCGAGTTTCCTTCTTCCTCCCGCGCCTTCCTTTCTCTCCGCGCACTTTCCTTTATCCCCCGTGCAGTTTCCAAATTGGCGATCAAAAACTCCCGCCGATCTCCGCTGCCAAATCTAAAACGAAATTTTCGGAGTTGAAATAGCTCCCGCCGATGTTCCCGCCAGTGTTCTGCTCTATAAGTAGCTGCGGAGAAGGAGGGACACGAATAGACAACGCTCATCTTCTCTCCTCTCTCCAATGGCGCCGCCGCAGCAAGGTGCAGCAGATCGCCGGCCTCCTCCTCTTGGCCTCCGTGGGCTTTCAAGGGTCGCTTTCCAGCCCAGAGCACCGCCGCCCGGAGGACTTCCTCCTCTTGGTCTCACCGGACGCGCGGGTGTTCCTTCCTTCTCCATCGGCACGGCTGGTTTCGAGCATCTTCCTCCTCCAACTACTTTGCCTTGACGGCGCTTCGGCCTCGCACGCCCATCTCGCCCTCCGGCACCTAACGAGGCCGGTTCCTCGAACTGGAGTGCCTCCATCGGCGAGGCCGGAACAGGCAGCGGAGGGATCGGCAGTTCTACGTTCGTGGGGTTTAACCTCATCAATGGCAGCGGCACGATCTCGTTTGGCGGTGGCGGCGGGATATCATTTGGCGGCGGTGGGATATCGTTTGGCGGCGGCGGCAGCGAGTCCCTGGGCTTCACGTTCAGTACCGGCGCCGGTGGCAATCGGAGCAGAGAAGGATCCTCCCATGGTGGAAGCACAGATGGTAAACCCTAAACCCTCTAGTCTCATAGATCATGCAATTTTTGTGGTTTGCCCTTGAATCAAGATCATGCTTCTGTTTTGGTAGTAATATGTGTTCTCTTGTCACGTGTGCATGATCCAAGGAACTGGCTTCGGTCTAGAACTCAACATGATGAACGGAGAGAACACAACAGGTTCGGCCTTGTAATCATAGACAGTAATTTTCATGTACGTTATCAACTAAAATCTCATGGTTAATATGCTTCCTTTTCTGTTACTACAAGGTATTGGTGGAAATGAGGGTACCATTGGCTACCGAGGTACTGGATACAACCCAAATTTTTCCCATGCCGACGAATACCCTCCTAGTCAAGAGGCTGTTCAAACCCAAAGACAATCTATCGATTTGAGTAAGCACATTTAGAACATATTTGTCTTTCACTAATATTCCATATTTTTTGTTTGTCTAATTATTTCTCCAATGCATCTAGATGTTTTGTCGAACAAGGAGACAAGAAGACAGTACACTACTGATGACAAGCGTCACATATATGCTGAGATCATTGCCCGTAATGGTACGAGTAAAAGGTTGAAGCATGGAGTTTCTAAAGCTGTTGCAGTAGCTTGTATTTGTCCTAGGAGGATAGTGCAAAGGGTATGGTGGGAGGCTAAAAAAGGCCGCGGCATTACTGGGGTAAAAAACAATCGGAAGCTCAAATCAGGAACGAAGAAGATTAATTACAACATAGATGCATTGGAGGCCATCCCACCTGGAGAGAGAACAACATTAGAACAAGTTGCTGGACATATGAACGTGTCAACTTCCACTGTTTGGCGGAGGTGAGCGTTATACATTGATATATGTCAATTTTCTACATGTCAAATGTGTATGTCATTGATATAATGGTTGTTATATTTTCTTGTAGGTTGAAGATGAAGGAAATTAGACGAATAACGAGTGAATTGAAGTCTGCCTTGACTGATGAAAATCAAAGAGCTCGTGTGGAGTATGCTCTTAAGCATCTTGAGCCATGTAGCCTAACGTCCCTAAGCGGTATCAATCCCACACTTAGGGCTGATATGGATGTGGTTCATATAGATGAGAAATGGTTTTATCGCACGCGGAAGAACCGCGTAGTGGATAGACCCCTTGTGCTTGATGATCTCTCTCATGCACGCTTGATGACTCAACCAGATCCTATTGAGCTTTTGATGGGGGTACTCAGCTAGGGATTGATTAACCTATGACACATAACAGCAAGAAAACTCAAATCAGTACATAAGCAAGTAGCTATGTATCACAAATAACATGTAAATACTCAAATTGAACATTGCAAGACCTTTTGGACAATCTCAACAAGGGTCTTGGGCATCTTTCTATGGAACATGGCTTGAATTGAGGCAAACCAACCAAGATCTAATATGTTTGTGTCAGGAGAATTAGGTGGTTGGTATATCATCCTAATATCCCAACCACCCCTAGCGGCTTCCTGCAAAAAGTGGATCATCTGGTTTTATATGAGTCCTAGCATTGTCCTGTCATTGCGTAGATGGTGTTCCATCTATCGCTCTCGAGCCACTTTTCCTTTATAGCCGGCAGTACGTATTTCACTAAGTATTCCTGACTTTTCTCCCTGTCCACTGTATGGCAAGGCTTCAGCTCCCATGTCCCTCTCAACCTATGGATATAGAAACAAAGTAAATAATGTGCACATAAAAATTTAGCAGAAAGTAGGAGTAGTAAAGAGAAAAAGTGCGGACCTGTTTTGACTCTTCTTTTTAGCTTGCACCCACTCTGTGTAAGCCCAAACCCCAATCTTGCCATCAAAAACACAATTTCCTTGAGCATCATACCTTGGTCTAGCCATTGCGGACAAGACCATAATTTTTTGAATGTGGTTTTTATGTTTACATTCCGGTGTGGTGCATTCTCTCTATGGCTCAAATACATGTTCCGGGTCTTCCGCGTGCGATAAAACCATTTCTCATCTATATGAACCACATCCATATCAGCCCTAAATGTGGGATTGATACCGCTTAGGGATGTTAGGCTACATGGCTCAAGATGCTTAAGAGCATACTCCACACGAGCTCTTTGATTTTCATCAGTCAAGGCAGGCTTCAATTCACTCGTTATTCGTCTAATTTCCTTCATCTTCAACCTACAAGAAAATATAACAACCATTATATCAATGACATACACATTTGACATATAGAAAATTGACATATATCAATGTATAACGCTCACCTCCGCCAAACAGTGGAAGTTGACACGTTCATATGTCCAGCAACTTGTTCTAATGTTGTTCTCTCTCCAGGTGGGATGGCCTCCAATGCATCTATGTTGTAATTAATCTTCTTCGTTCCTGATTTGAGCTTCCGATTGTTTTTTACCCCAGTAATGCTGCCGCCTTTTTTAGCCTCCCACCATACCCTTTGCACTATCCTCCTAGGACAAATACAAGCTACTGCAACAGCTTTAGAAACTCCATGCTTCAACCTTTTACTCGTACCATTACGGGCAATGATCTCAGCATATATGTGACGCTTGTCATCGATGAGTGTACTGTCTTCTTGTCTCCTTGTTCGACAAAACATCTAGATGCATTGGAGAAATAATTAGACAAACAAAAATATGGAATATTAGTGAAAGACAAATATGTTCTAAATGTGCTTACTCAAATCGATAGATTGTCTTTGGGTTTGAACAGCCTCTTGACTAGGAGGGTATTCACGGCATGGGAAAAATTTGGGTTGTATCCAAGACCTCGGTAGCCAATGGTACCCTCATTTCCACCAATACCTTGTAGTAACAGAAAAGGAAGCATATTAACCATGAGATTTTAGTTGATAACGTACATGAAAATTACTGTCTATGATTACAAGGCCGAACCTGTTGTGTTCTCTCCGTTCATCATGTTGAGTTCTAGACCAAGCCAGTTCCTTGGATCATGCACACGTGACAAGAGAACACATATTACTACCAAAACAGAAGCATGATCTTGATTCAAGGGCAAACCACAAAATTGCATGATCTATGAGACTAGAGGGTTTAGGGTTTACCATCCGTGCTTCCACCATGGGAGGATCCTTCTCGCTCCGATTGCCACCGGCGCGGTCTTGAACGTGAAGCCTGTGGACTTCGCCGCCGCCGCCAAACGATATCCCGCCGCCGCCGCCAAACGATATCCCGCCGCCACCGCCAAACGAGATCGTGCCGCTGCCATTGATGAGGTTAAACCCCACGAATGTAGAACTGTCGATCCCTCCGTTGCCTGTACCGGCCTCGCCGATGGAGGCACTCCAGTTCGAGGAACCGGCCTCGTTAGGTGCCGGAGGGCGAGATGGGCGTGCGAGGCCGACGCGCCGTCGAGGCAAAGTAGTCGGAGGAGGAAGATGCTCGAAACCAGCCGTGCCGATGGAGAAGGAAGGAACACCCGCGCGTCCGGTGAGACCAAGAGGAGGAAGTCCTCCGGGCGGCGGTGCTCTGGGCTGGAAAGCGACCCTAGAAAGCCCACGGAGGCCAAGAGGAGGAGGCCGGCGATCTGCTGCACCTTGCTGCGGCGGCGCCATTGGAGAGAGGAGAGAAGATGAGCGCTGTCTGTTCGTGTCCCTCCTTCTCCGCAGCTACTTATAGAGCGGAACACCGGCGGGAACATCGACGGGAGCTATTTCAACTCCGAAAATTTCGTTTTAGATTTGGCAGCGGAGATCGGCGGGAGTTTTTGATCGCCAATTTGGAAACTGCGCGGGGGAGAAAGGAAAGTGCGTGGAGAGAAAGGAAGGCGCGGGAGGAAGAAGGAAACTCGCTAAAATCTCGCTCTAAACCGTCTCCACCAATGTATGCGATCGGCTCCTTCTTTTACTGGACGGGGAGGTTACCAAGCGTCAGTTTAGCGATTCATTAGGCGTATCTCCTTCAATTTCGCAGCTCCTGCGCCTACTTAATTCCTGCCAATCACACTGCACCTTGGGCCCAGAGATACGCGAGATGCGTCCAACAAACTGTGATGGAGGGAGTATGAAACTAGTCCCAAATTGATAGATATTCAAGAGGGATATAATAAAAACTTTCATGAAGATCATTGGACAAAATAAACTTGATTCTTTGTAATAATTTTGAGATTTGATGATAGTGATATATGAGTCATGTTGGTGAGTAATTATGCTTTAGTAAGAATATTGGTGTTAAGGTTTGTGATTCCCTATGCAAGCACGAAAGTCAATAGTTATGCAATGAAATTACATCCTACTTATGGAGCATTATTCGGTGTTAGTGTTCGACGAGAATTCGTCGCGCCGAAGTATCTATGAGCACGAGTATATATCATAGTGTTTTTTCATAGAATCAAAGGAAGAATGATTTTGGTAGTATTTTATATGCACACGTACAAAAAAAAAGCTTTCTCCACGTTTGGTGGCCATAGTTCATGCATGTGGACTTGAGCCTGATGCATGCATGCGTTGCATGCTAACTAGGGGGATGGGGCCCGCCAATGGAGGGCCTCCTGAGAGCGTTCTTGTGGCGCACTTGCCTTGTTGAAGCGCCTCATTGTGCCCCATACAGCCATTTTCACACACACACACACACACACACACACACACACACATTTCTCTAGTAACATTGAACTAACGGTTGTTAGCCTCACGTTTTCAAATGTCTAACAATGCGATAAAGCCAACATATATAAAGCAAGGCATATCTAACCTTACAAGAACCTCGATCAGGACAATAATATAAAAAGAAGCTATAATTGTAGCTATCCATCACATATTGTTTGCTTCAGAAGAACTGATAAAAAACTGCAAACTTATATCCTTTCAAAGGAAATCACAGAAAAAATCAAGAGCCTGCAAGGTGCTATTTGTTCATCCTACCAAGAACAGCAACATCAAGTTAATATAACATCCTTTTCTTTGAGAAGCCAACAAGAAATACCTACAATTTGTTCCACTGAAATGTTATAATCCACTCCACTGGCATGTGACATAAATTTTTTTGAGAAAATTGCAGGCTAGTTTCAGCGTGCCAATTTGCAGTATGTACTACAGCTGCCTGCTACTATCAGAGTATCATGCATCCATCCACCCCAAAAAGGAGTAAACGCGGGAACTGACATTGAATGTGGATGAAGTGATCACCTTGAAGATGCGTGGCTTGAGGTGCTTGGAGCAGATCCATCACGCGCGTGCCCCTCTACTCCTACGGCTTCATCAAGATGAAGAGGCTAGAGAGAAGGAGCGACAGAGGTCGTCCCCCTCTCCCTCCGCTGGCGGACCCAAACCATCAGCTAGAACGCGGCTAGGGCGCGGGGAGTCCATGCCATCACGGATCAACAGCGAGAATGCAGGTCCTCACAAGTTGTAAGCGCCCCTGACCACCACGTCGGCATGGTTGAGAAGAGATGGATCTGGGCGGTGGTTTCTGGTGACGAGCGAAATAGAAGTTGCGTGTACCCATAGTAGTTGCGTCGGCAGTGGCCATCACAATGAAATATAATAAATGCGTGTCGTCCTGAGTTCCTGAAAGGTTTCACCTGGATTTTCCTGGACCAATGTAGCAAAAACATGCACAGTTTCTCAAACAAGGTTAGATGAAGTATGTGAATTAGATGCAATATTAATATAACAAAAAATAGCACTGTCATCAAAGGATTCACTTACAATCGAAAGAAGAAGCAGCATCATGATTTTGCTTGTCTCCGTTGGATCTGGACCAGATACCTGCACCATAAAAATACTCAGAAAATTATGGCATAAGAAGATTACCCAGCAATAGAAAAGCAAACTAAATGTAGACGACTGTATCCTTATTGTTAAGATTCATTTAACAGGAATTTCCCTACCATCATTTAAATGAATTGCAAGAATTTTTTCCTGATATTTAATGTAGAAAGCTAACATTAAATTATATGTTGTGCCATGAACTTATTAAAATTTCCTTGATGTACCTGTATCATGGGATCCATGAGATTCATGGCCTAGTGATCACTAACCATGCCAGTCATCTGCTCCTGGGAGGTAACCCACCCATTGCCATTCCATAACCTCTGAATGTAGTTTTTCTCCTCCTAGCATTGACATGGAGATGAGCATGAGTCATATTGTGCTCCAGCAATTCACACTAACACTGAATGGAAATTCGTTTAGCACTGTTTGAATGATCAGTGAAGATATGAATGCCATACAGAAAAGTCATAAACCATAACAGAAACTTCCATCCCTTTATATGTGCTCGGATAGCAATATTCATGTCTTCAACTGTCATTCTCTCCATCCATATTCCAGAGTCCTCGAGTGCCTTAATTCTCCACACTCCTGCTGTTCCGTTGGACCCCAAAAAAATTAAGGAATGCTCCCTTAACCTATTGTTCAACCTCAAAGTGGAAGCACAGATTTAAACAAACAAACAAACAGAGCATAGATGTAATGTGATCAACAAAATTGCGATCATATGACAATTGTGATAAATCATCACATTTATAGTTCAGATTAACAAATTCCAAATCACTTGATATTGGCTACCAACTCTCAGTTGGCAGCAGCAGCAAACTATGGCAGAGGAGAAATAATGGCCTCCAAGATGTTCAGATCATGAAGAGAAAAGACTTTTTTTGTGGAAGAGAAGAGAAAAGACTGCCTGAGCATGGCCCGAACAGAGAGAGGGAAGGGAAGGGCCTTACATAGAGAGCCATGGCCCTGCACGCCCGCCATGGTGCTCCTCCGTCACACCCGCAACCTGCAGAAACCAACCGCATGGATCAAATAAAAAAATCCAGAAGAAGAAGATGAGGTGAGGGGAGGGGAGGGGAGGGGAGGAGGATGGAGGGTGTCAGTACCTTTGATGTCTACGTGATGCAACTCGTCGCCGGCGTCGATGGCCACCACATCAGCAAGCACCGAGAGAAGGCCGCCGCCGCCGCCGTCGTCGCCCCATCCCATCCATCCATGGGTGGGTGTTGGGCTAGGGTTTCATCCCCATCCATCCATTGGTCGGGCCAAACCTCCATGGCCGACCTCGAGCAGACTAAAAAGCAAGTAGGTGGTGAATCCAAATTCAAGAATGGTGTATTATAGTGGTAGAGACATTGGTATACACAGAACACGACACTGCAATGATAAGTAGTAATTCTGTAGTTTTGATGCATAAAAAGAATTGAACAATCCGGTGATCCAAGTATATAGGAACTTAGCAAATATAGCATAGTAACATATAGTGTATTTTTTCAGTCACACAGGTAACTGAAAATACAGGAGTAGACAGATCTAACGAATAGCGTGCTATACAAAATAGCGTAGCCTCTGAAAATATGCTATTAGCGAGAGATTGTACACTGATCAATTTAACTAGACAATTTTCTACACGCTATAGCACGCAAGTAAATTATGTCCAGGTACCATCTCGGCAAACTGATTACCAAAACCAATATTTCTGAAGCACTGAAACTTGGAACTGAAGCTGATTACTGAATCAAATATCCTGGAGTTGGACCTGAAGCACTTTTGAAATGTGAGGATTGCTTAGTGTTTTTGTCAATCAAGGACAAAGGAAGAGGTCAGGGGGGACCTGGATCCCGCTGCCAGTGGAGTCGGCAGGGGTGGCACTATACAACTCCGAACAGGAAGCCGAGAACAGGCGAACTCCCGCTGCATTCCTGAGCATCCGACAACAACCTTGCACTCCCTCCTAATCTTTGCAACAGGTGGTGACCTGCAACAGTTGTCAAGTTCAACTTTTTGTACTACCATGCCTCAAAGAAGAGAAAACTGAATCAAAGCAGCACATCGGCCTAAGGCATCAGCAAGAAGAAAAGTAATAACACATTAAAAAGTAAAAATAATTCTCAGAGAGAGCATAATTTCTATCTATAGAGAGAAAGGAAAAGAAGTGGGTAGACACTTGCATCTTCTAGCCAGCGGGGAAGAAGACCAACTCTACCACAAATCATGGCAGAGCCGTGTGTCGTGGGGATCCCATGGAGGTGCACACAGAGTACGGCGTACCGGCGACCTCCACCGCGTGACGTTGCTGCCCCCATCCTCTACGCCCCCCTCCCCCCACCCCTTTGCTGTGGTGGGCGGCACAGCTCCGGCCGGCCGGCGTGGATGGGCTGCTGGGCGGGCCGAGTCCGCTCGGGAACGAACAGAGATGGGCGGAGCAGCTCCGGGCGACGGCGAAGAGGACTATCGATGGGCGCCGGACTGGAGGTGGCTCCGGCCGGCTGTGCGCGCGGCGGCGGCTAGGAACCCTAGCGTCACGGTGGAGAGCGGGCTGTGAGGAAAAGAGGATGCGTTTTCGCTGATGCCATCGCTATTTTTTACAGGGGAGGTGCGGTACAGTAAAAGGAGACGTGGCTAGCGCGGTTACTCGACCTGGACGCACCTGAATGGTTTTAATTAGCTTTCTCAAGCACAAATATGCCATTTAAATATTCCGGCCATGCACCTGTACGCGGCTGGATAAGATGCATCCGAAGCTTCGTTAGTTTCAAATTCACTGGTAGAGATAAGATAAGCATGGACTGCTCCGATTCTCTCACCAACAATACAGTCATGCAAACAGAAAATTGGCGGCGCTGGTGGGCTGCACGTCGCTCCCTCCGTTACCCTAGCGCCTGCCCATATAAAGGCCAGCAATCTTCACGCAGAAGGGAGGGCACGCACGCGTAGACGCCGCCGCCCTTCACATCCACGCACGATCAGAGAGAAGGACTCACGCACGCACACATCAATCACGCAGAAACACAATACCTGACGCCAGGTGAGACGACGCCGGCGTGCACGGAGAGGAGGCCGACGTTCATCCATTTGCATCGGCGTATACGGAGAGGAGGAGGCCGGCGTTCATCCATCTACACACAAGGGACCTCGGCGCCATCGACATGAACATCAAGTTCACTTTTCCGGATGGTGAGATGATCGTCTACTTTTTCTCTTGTCTCTCTCCTTCACATCGAGCATGCATGCACCACATCGAGGTACGTGCCGGTCACCGAAGATGATGCTCGTGTGATCCCGTCTCCGAAGCCGGAGATGACTTCACCGAAACAGCAAACTACATCGGATCCGTCGGAGTTTGTCTACGCGAAGTCTTTCTCTTTAAGGTGTTATATTCTTGGCTGGAGATGACTTGGGAGCAGCTGGAGCTCGCCAACGATGCAGCCCAACCACCAGCCCCGGTGCTCTACCATGGCAGTCTACATGTCACCGGCGAACAGGTCACGACACACAGGTCACAACGAACAGGCCACCGGTGCACAGGTCCATGGTGTTCCGATCCCGGTGAACAGGTTTGGTGTCTTGCTTCCCGGATGAGACGGCGGGGCGGAGCCGGAGCTCAGTGATGACGCGGCCCGGGACTCGCTTCCCCCTTCATGGCGTACAGATCTTTGGTCAAACCAAAGTTTGCAGCGACACAGTACATGACCGGTTCCTCCTTCGAGAGGTGCACCTACCGTGGCGAACAGGTCCTTGGCGTACAGGTCCACGCGTCGCCGGCGTACAGGTCACCCTTTGGTGTAGCACCAGTCCAAGGCGACGCGGCCTCTACAACGCCACCTTTCCACGGCCTCGTGAGGCGCCCCCCTTTATCGCGTACCGCCGTATACTCGGCGTCTAGACGAGACAAGGTGCCAACCACCTCGGCCACGCCCATGTGAGCGCGCGTTAGTTTTTACACTGACATCGGTCTCCCCAAACCATTACTCCCGCAAGGTGTATCCCCTTGCACATCCCAATGAAGAAACCGGCCGTCGAGAAATCTAAGCCGAGTGCGACCCATGCTACCCCAACACCAACTACCCCAACGCCGTTAAGACCGACGAGGCACGATGGCGAGGGCGGGCGCGGCCACGCTACATGCGGCGCGTGTACCAACAAGGACACGGGCTCTGCCGCCGCCCACACACACATCACCATCATCATGCATGGAGGACGCGAAGCGAAGACGACGAAGACGACCACATAGCTCAATCGGAGGTATCCCGCGGAGCAACCCGTGGGAGAAATTAACCGGGAGCCTTCCGAGGCTCCAGGAACCAGGAGACCGCAATCGCCACAGTCAGGCTGGCCGCGCTAGTAGGCCACAGAGCGCATTTGTTTTCTTTACGGGATCTTGTAATTTTGTTTCTCCAATGAGATTAATGAAATACTCGTTTCCGTATCTTTTTCTTTGTGTACTGCGGTACACTAGCACGACCGCATATTTACATTTCCCTTTCCTGGCACAAGAGAGAAATACGCTCCCCTTCCCTTCTCGCGGAATATTAGATATATTTCTCATGTAAAACAGTTAGTTATACTTAATGCTCGCTTACGTCATTTTGTTGGGGAACGTACTAATTACAAAAAAATCCTACGCACACGCAAGATCATGGTGATGCATAGCAACGAGAGAGGAGAGTGTTGTCCACGTACCCTCGTACACCGTAAGCGGAAGCGTTTTTCAACGCGCTTGATGTAGTCATACACCTTCACGATCCGTCCCGATCAAGTACCGAACGTACGGCACCTCCGCGTTCAGCACACGTTCAGCTCGATGACGTCCTCGCCTTCTTGATCCAGCAAGAGGGGCGAAGTAGTAGATGAGTTCCGGCAGCACGACGGCGTGGTGACGGTGTTGGTGAAGAACAATCTCCGCAGGGCTTCGCCTAAGCACTACGAAAACTATGACAGGGGATAAACTAGAGGGGACGCGGTTGCCGGCACACGGCTTGGTGTTTCTTGATCTGTCTTGGGTGCTAGCCCTACCCCTCTATTTATATGTTGAGCCTTGGGGTCGAAACTTGAAGTAAAAGCCTCCACAAAGTCGGTTTCACCCGAAAGGCAAGAGTCCTTCTCGGACTCCAGGGCCAGACGCCAGGGTTCCCGGCGTCTGGACCCAGACGCCAGGGACCCTGGCGTCTGGCCCCTGGACTCTGCAAAACTTCCTTTTGCGCTTTCCAAAAACCTTGTGGGCTTTCCCCTTTGGCCCAAATAAAGTGTTCTCATTCCCAAACATTTCGGGAAACATCAGGAACCTCTTCCGGTTAATTCCGGAACCCTTCCGGAGACTAAACACTATTATCCCATATATCAATCTTTATCTCCGGACCATTCCGGAGTTCCTCGTCATGTCCGTGATCTTATCCGGGACCCCGAACAACATTCGGTTGCCAACATACATAAATCATATAATACTATATCGTCAACGAACGTTAAGCGTGCGGACCCTACGGGTTCGAGAACTATGTAGACATGACCGAGACATCTCTCTGTTCAATAACCAATAGCGGAACCTGGATGCCCATATTGGCTCCTACATATTCTACGAAGAAATTTATCGGTCGAACCGCATAACAATATACGTTGTTCCCTTTGCCATCGGTATGTTACTTGCTCGAGATTTATCTCAATACCTAGCTCAATCTTGTTACTGGCAAGTCTCTTTACTCGTTCCGTAATGCATCATCCCGCAACTAACTCATTAGTCACATTGCTTGCAAGGCTTATAATGATGTGCATCACCGAGAGGGCCTAGAGATACCTCTCCGACAATCGGAGTGACAAATCCTAATCTCTATCTATGCCAACTCAACAATTACCATCGGAGACACCTGTAGAGCACCTTTATAATCACCTAGTTACGTTGTGACGTTTGGTAGTACACAAAGTGTTCCTCCGGTAATCGGGAGTTGCATAAACTCATAATCATAGGAACATGTATAAGTCATGAAGAAAGCAATAGCAGTAAACTAAAATGATCAAGTGCTAAGCTAACAGAATGGGTCAAGTCAATCACATCATTCTCCTAATGATTTGATCCCGTTCATCAAATGACAACTCATGTCTATGGCTAGGAAACTCAACCATCTTTGATCAACGAGCTAGTCAAGTAGAGGCATACTAGTGACGCTCTATTTGTCTATGTATTCACACATGTATTATGTTTCTGGTTAATACAATTCTACCATGAACATTGAACATTTATCATGATATAAGGAAATAAATAATAACTTCATTATTGCCTCTAGGGCATATTTCCTTCAGTCTCCCACTTGCACTAGAGTCAATAATCTAGATTACACAGTAATGATTCTAACACCCATGGAGTCTTGGTGCTGATCATGTTTTGCTCGTCAGAGAGGCTTAGTCAACGGGTCTGCAACATTCAGATCCGTATGTATCTTGCAAATCTCTATGTCTCCCACCTGGAATTGATCACGGACGGAATTGAAGCGTCTTTGATGTGCTTGGTTCTCTTGTGAAATCTGGATTCCTTTCCAGTATTGTCACAAAAGATTTTCATTGGACCCGATGTACTAGGTATTACACCTAGATTGGATATGAACTCCTTCATCCAGACTCCTTCATTTGTTGCTTCCGAAGCAGCTATGTATTCCGCTTCACACGTAGATCCCGCCACGACGCTTTGTTTAGAACTGCACCAACTGACAGCTCCACCGTTCAATATAAACACGTATCCGGTTTGCGATTTAGAATCGTCCGGATTAGTGTCAAAGCTTGCATCGACGTAACCATTTACGATGAGCTCTTTGTCACCTCCATAAACGAGAAACATATCCTTAGTCCTTTTAAGGTATTTCAGGATGTTCTTGACTGTTGTCCAGTGATCCACTCCTGGATTACTCTGGTACCTCCCTACTAAACTAATAGCAAGGCACACATCAGGTCTGGTACACAGCACTGCATACATGATAGAGCCTATGGCTAAAGCATAGGGAACACTTTTCATTTTCTCTCTATCTTCTGCAGCGGTCGGGCATTGAGTCTGACTCAACTTCACGCCTTGTAACACAGGCAAGAACCCTTTCTTTGCTTGATCCATTTTGAACTTTTTCAAAACTTTATCAAGGTATGTGCTTTGTGAAAATCCAATTAAGCGTCTTGATCTATCTCTATAGATCTTGATGCCCAATATATAAGCAGCTTCACCGAGGTCTTTCATTGAAAAACTCTTATTCAAGTATCCTTTTATGCTATCCAGAAACTCTATATCATTTCCAATCAACAATATGTCATACACATATAATATTAGAAATGCTACAGAGCTCCCACTCACGTTCTTGTAAATACAGGCTTCTCCAAAAGTATGTAAAAACCATATGCTTTGATCACACTATCAAAACGTTTACTCCAACTCCGAGAGGCTTGCACCAGTCCACAAATGGATCGCTGGAGCTTGCACACTTTGTTAGCACTTTTTGGATCAACAAAACCTTTTGGTTGCATCATATGCAACTCTTCTTCTAGAAATCCATTCAGGAATGCAGTTTTGACATCCATTTGCCAAATTTCATAATCATAAAATGCGGCAATTGCTAACATGATTCGGACAGACTTAAGCATCGCTACGCGTGAGAAAGTCTCATCGTAGTCAACCCCTTGAACTTGTCGAAAACCTTTTGCAACTAGTCGAGCTTTGTAGACAGTAACATTACCGTCAACGTTAGTCTTCTTCTTGAAGATCCTTTTATTTTCTACGGCTTGCCGATCATCGGGCAAGTCAACCAAAGTCCACACTTTGTTCTCATACATGGATCCCATCTCAGATTTCATGGCCTCAAGCCATTTTGCGGAATTTGGGCTCATCATCGCTTCCTCATAGTTCGTAGGCCCACGATGGTCAAGTAACATGACTTCCAGAATATGATTACCGTACCACTCTAGTGCGGATCTTACTCTGGTTGACCTACGAGGTTCAGTAGTAACTTGATCTGAAGTTTCATGATCAATATCATTAGCTTCCTCACTAATTGGTGTAGAAGTCACAGGAATGGATTTCTGTGATGAACTACTCTCCAATAAGGGAGGAGGTACAATTACCTCATCAAGTTCTACTTTCCTCCCACTCACTTCTTTCGAGAGAAACTCCCTCTCTAGAAAGGATCCATTCTTAGCAACAAATGTCTTGCCTTCGGATCTGTGATAGAAGGTGTACCCAACAGTTTCCTTTGGGTATCCTATGAAGACACATTTCTCCGATTTGGGTTCGAGCTTATCAGGTTGAAGCTTTTTCACATAAGCATCGCAGCCCTAAACTTTAAGAAACGACAACTTTGGTTTCTTGCCAAACCACAGTTCACAAGGCGACGTCTCAACGGATTTAGATGGTGCTCTATTTAACGTGAATGTAGCTGTCTCTAATGCATAACCCCAAAAACGATAGTGGTAAATCGGTAACAGACATCATAGACTGCACTATATCCAATAAATTACGGTTATGACGTTCGGACACACCATTACACTGTGGTATTCTGGGTGGCATGAGTTTGTGAAACTATTCCACATTGTTTTAATTGAAGGCCAAACTCATAACTCAAATATTTGTCTCTGCGATAAGATTGTAGAAACTTTATTTTCTTATTACGATGATTCTCTACTTCACTCTGAAAATCTTTGAACTTTTCAAGTGTTTCAGACTTGTGTTTCATCAAGTAGATATACCCATATCTGCTAAAATCATCTGTGAAGGTTAGAAAATAACGATACCCGCCGCGAGCCTCAACACTCATCAGTTCGCATACATCAGTATGTATTATTTCCAATAAGTCAGTTACTCGCTCCATTGTTCCGGAGAACGGAGTCTTAGTCATCTTGCCCATAAGGCATGGTTCGCAAGCATCAAGTGATCCATAATCAAGTGATTCCAAAATCCCATCAGCATGGAGTTTCTTCATGCGCTTTACACCAATATGACCTAAACGGCAGTGCCACCAATAAGTTGCACTATCATTACTAACTTTGCATTTTTTGGCTTCAATATTATGAATATGTGTATCACTACGATCGAGATCCAACAAACCATTTTCATTGGGTGTATGACCATAGAAGGTTTTATTCATGTAAACATAAAACAATTATTCTCTAACTTAAATGAATAACCGTATTGCAATAAACATGATCAAATCATATTCATGCTCAACGCAAACACCAAATAACACTTATTTAGGTTCAACACTAAGCCTGAAAGTATAGGGAGTGGGCGATGATGATCATATCAATCTTGGAACTACTTCCAACACACATCGTCACCTTGCCCTTAACTAGTTTATGTTCATTCTGCAACTCCCGTTTCGAGTTACTACTCTTTAGAAACTGAACCAGTATCAAATGCCGAGGGGTTGCTATAAACACTATTAAAGTACACATCAATAACATGTATAACCAATATACCTTTGTTCACTTTGCCATCCTTCGTATCCGCCAAGTATCTAGGGCAGTTCCACTTCCAGTGACCATTTCCTTTGCAATAGAAGCACTCAGTTTCAGGCTTGGGTCTAGCTTTGGGCTTCTTCATGGGAGCAGCAACTTGCTTGCTAGTGCCCGGTTTGTCTTGATTGGTGATTGATAAACAAGAAGGAAAATGGAAAAGTAGAAAATCTACATGTTTATACCGTTGAGGTCCTTAGTTTAGTCAAGTAGGCGAGGGCAGATCCATGCATGGGAGCTAGTTCAATAGGCCTCA